>JARHVA010000225.1:3997500-4225000 GCA_037957365.1 Torreya grandis | reverse complement strand
TAAACTTCATCACATAGGGTAAAAAGACTAAAAAACACTCCTACAACTTGCTCACTTAGAACTACTAGTTTTCCTGAAAGACCAGTCATGGTGACTTAGAACTCCAACACATGTATAGATATTGTAAATGAATTATTATGTATGTATATGAAAATTTTAAATATATAAACCATCTTTAAATATAAACATAATATGGTCTAATGGCAACTATTGGTCTTATAGACCAATTTGTTGACCTCACTACACACATATCTCACTGAGTCAGACAAGCCATTTTGGCTTCATCATTTTCACCACTATACCTAACTTTCAAGATTTATAATAAGAAAAAATAATAAATACCAGTACAAAAAAACATCTCCATGCATTTGGTTTCATCACTATTTCATGATAACACATTCTTATTCATCTTCTCACTACTGCCTAGGTTTTTTACTGTTTACACCATTTGGCATGTTAGTGACTGGTTAAATTAGATGACCAATTTATCATAATTGAGGGATATAACCTATAAAAAAACCTTCATGGACATGAAAAATAAATCTCAATATTAACCCTCCATCCATTTTCATACTTTGCCTTGGTCAACTCTGACTGCTACAACAAATTTATGAGAAATCAACACTTTCTTGTAGGATCTACTCACACACCTGAAAACTCAATCACACCTAGAGGTTCTTGGGAGAGTTAAATACAACTTCCAATAGTTTACCTAATCATACAAATCCATTATTGACACTTTTCATCAACATATTCAACAACAGTCCTTATTAAGGTTCTAAGAGGGTTTAAACTTATTTCCATTCTTAATAATCATTCATAAAACATAGCCCCTCAATCCAAAAACAAATGCCTAGAATTTTGAGGTAGGACCCTTCCACATATAATAGCAATATCTTAGGTTACCATGAAAAGTTTTGATGAGATAATGAGCATAATAAAGTCCTTCTTGGGTTTAGAACCCTTCATTTTAAGCACTTGAGAGACCTCTAAGCAAATTTTCATGCCTTGTCCCTCACACTAAGACCTAAAACTACATGAACACACTTGAAACAAAATACATCACATATGAAAATTATCACATAAGCTCAAACACTCTAAAATCTGATCATGACCCCTTGTTAGACAACATTCTCTCTCTTTGCTTTCTATACCTTGACCTGCAAACCACATTAGGTCTCAAAACTGACCTTTATGCCTCTTTCCATGCACTCTCCACCTCACTCACATACTCAAGTAACCTCTCTAATGCTTAATAACTACCATACATCTTTCACATGCCTTGAAAATAGATCATGATACCTCATTAGGTTAGGTAGGGTCTATAAGTGGTTTAGGTGCAAACTTGTTTTGAAGGTCTTACCCCTGTAGGCTCACCTTGAGACTCTCATGAGTGCTCAAATAATTTACATACATCATAAAGAAACATAATATAACCATTAATTCCTTTGTGCATTCATCTCACCAATCCACTGTGCTCATAGCTTCTTACAAGGTCTTTTCATGCCATGACTAGGCTTAGGCTACTCAAAGACCTTTTACCTTCATGTAATCATAAGGCATTAGTTGACTTAAAATTCTATCTTTCATGATAACATTATTTAGCTACAACAATTCATAAAATCCCTTTGTCATATCAACACACTTTCAACTAGGCACACTCTATCAATGACATCAACCTCATACAAGATGTACCATTGACATCAATGATAATACTCAACACTCCAAGCCTCCTTTCCTATGCTACCTTTTCCTCATTTTTGAGTTTATTTTGAAATTCCTACCAACCTTAGGTTATAACCATCATCAATACACCCATATCAAGTATATTTATATTAATCCATAGCCAACCCATCCATGGTAAACAATCTACCTCGCTCACCACTATTCCACCAATAGGGTTTTTACAAAACCCAATACCCTGTAACTTGTGCCTTGGAGTAAATAATTTTCACCAATCCTATAACGTTAGAGGTACCTAAATCAATAATAACCATATAAGGTTGGGATTAACAAATATCTACAACCATAATAGGATGTAATGTTTTAAATGCATAATAAAATAACCTAACCTCCCCTTGTAACACCTAACATTTTATGCCTAACATGCACATAACTCAATAACAAACTAACCCACCTAGTTTGTAAATAATAAATGATGACATTCCTACTTGATTAAATCCATCCAAAACAAAGGTTTTTGTAATCCTATCCACATTAGTCATAATAATGAAACCCATTCAATGAGGTTTTTGAGGCCACAATAAACATACCATTATCAACAACAAGCCAATCTTTAAACCACATCCTTTCACCAATAAGGTTGAACCATATTTTAACATTTTCATTATCACAAAAGACCAAATTATGCAAGGAAACAACCTTAATAAACATTTGATATTATACATAAACTACACCATCTTAGTGTCTATATTCCATTATTATAGAGTTATCAAGACTATATTGATCCATACAAAGGTCATCCAAGAGCTATGCTTGAATAAGCCCAAAAATAAAATAGGTGGTTTTCAAATAGTATAAGTACTTGGATATCTTGTTGGTCTTTTAATTACATGGTTTATTTTATGCATATTAAATCATTCAACCTTGTTTTGGATATACACATTGTTAACATGCTCATAAAGTACATCCTTAAGAGTAACCATAATTGATTAAACATTGAAATAATAATTCCAAGGCCTTCACCACACCCCTTCTCTCTTCTAATTGTTGGGAGTTGTAAATAGATTCATGGTAATAACTCGTATGTTTTATGATGGTACAACTCAAATTATACTTGGGGTCAACATTTAATTCTTACAAAAACCTTGGTTTACTAGCAACTTATCAATCATTTTTCTCTTGGCAATAATTTATGTAGCTATGATATTTTTCTGCTCATCCATAGATTTATATCCATTTTTACCATATGATATATATGTTTTATATGATTTTTGTTATGATTTAAAGTTTTTAAGTTAATTTTATAATATTAAACATGTTTAATTTACTAAACATAAAGTGTAAGGTATTCTGTAACAACTACAAGTTATCATGGAATAACTATAGGCTATCCTATAGCAACTGCTACAATCTTCAACTATCTTGTAGCAACTATGGGTTATCTTGTATTAATTACAAGCTATCATGTAACAAATACTATAACTTGAATTTTTTTGTAGCTTTCTACAAACTATTTTGAAAATTTGATACAAATTAAATATGTCACAATATAAAACCTTGAATAAGATTTAGTTGCCACACTTAATGCATGTATGAGCTGTATATCAGATACTATGGTCATTCTAGGACCAAAATAACCCTCCAAAGTTAATGTTGTAACCATAATCCATCCCAAATTAGAAATAAACCATCCCTATGGTTGGAAATAATGTGAAATGACTAATATTCTATTATTATAAATTCCATCATTGATAAGAAACTAACCTTATGAGAACTAACTACAGACATATTCATTCATAGATATGTATATGACATACACACACTAAATCAATCTATTTTTATAATTTATCCAACATGTTGATTATCCTCATTGAAGTATCATTCCAACTTCAGGATCTTTAAATCCCATTGGGGTCGTTATTGCTCCACAATGACTATTCACATCAATCTTGTCTTAGAAACTTTTAGTATAAGTGTAATCTATTACTATGTAAGCCTTTCTAGAGGATCCATTAAAACATTAAAATAACTAGTTTGATATTTAATGAAAGTATCAGTAACAATCATGTACCAGATCTTGAGGATGATATAACAAAAAATATTATTTCATGCCTTAATAAACACTCCTTAAGCATGCATGTATTATCAAATATTATTTTAGATCTCAAAAAAATTAGAAACATTTATAATTATTTTAATCATGCTATTTTTCTTAGAAAACACATGTCGAGAAGATCTTCAGGTATGCATGACATAATTTACATGCTTGTTGAGGACCAAATTAGATAGATTGCTTTCCATATCCTCACTTATGTAGTTGATGAAGTATCATGGGTTTCTTTGAGTGAACAAATGGGAAGTTGAACCGTGTTATATATTACATCAACCAAAAAAATTATAGCATAGAGCTCAACTATTTGGTAATCATAAATGAATTTCTTAAGGTTATATATGTTATTAAATTAGTTTTTTGCCACGGGTAAATTCCATGTTCTTGTGTATTTATAATATTCACTCATTTGGAATCTTATTCACAAAGTGAATCTCCATAGTTACACTATTATGTAGTTGTTATCACCTCATGAATCTAATATTACCATCTTACCTAAGCCAAATGTTTATATTGTAATTTTTGATTATATTTTACAACTAATGTCTGGTAAACAAATTCCTAGGTGGGTGATGAACAAATGTTTTTTCTTTTCATGAAAGATTTTAGGTTCGCTAAAAAATTAGTTATAAAAAAATTATCTTAGTTGAGAAACATAATATCATACACCCATTTGTGTGCCCAATGCTTGTATCTAGATAAATCCACACTTTATGATAAAATATGACATGTAATTTCCCATCACTCTAAGGTCATTTAAAAACTATTTTCTCAATGGAAGTATTCCTCATTCCATTTGTGAGCTTCCCTTGTTGGAGGTGCTTTTCTTGAACACCAACAATTTAGAATCATGTGGCATGATGGGTTTACTTCACTAGGAGATTTCCATTGGAGGACTAAGTATTTTTTCATGCCTTCACATACACCAAGTTAAACTTCAACCAAAATGGCTCAAGGTTGATGTTGGGAAATAATCTCAAACTAAGGATATATTTAGCTATACACTCAAGTTTCTAATTGATATAGAGATTTTATAGGTTTTGGTATAACCTCTTCCTAAATTTCATCATGTCATCATTTCATCAAAAGTCAAAAAAATAGAAAATAAATCAACAATGAAAACCCTTAGGCATTGTTGATATTCTTGGTTAGAAATCCAAATTGATGGTTAAATAAGTACTAAATAAGAGCCATTATTGGAAAACCAACTTACTCGTTAATCAAGGGAAAAAATTCTAAAAAAATTTAAAAATGGGGGTTGGGGTGGGGGAGATAAGAAGATGAGAAAACATGTGTTGTTTTTTCTATTTTTCTATATGTTTTTATAACTTACAACTATAAAGCTATTTTTTCTAGGGCCTATACTTTTTAAAAAAAATTGGTTGATACAAATTTGGGTTTTTAGTCATCCTCCATTGTCACTCATCATTATGGATGTTGGATTTCTATGATCATTAGTTGGTCACACCACCTTATTAGATACATGTTATTTCAATACACTTACTATTATATTCTTCTATGAACTCATTGTGTCCATTAGTAAACAAATACACCTTTAGGTAATTGAATTTTTTATTTGGATTTAATTTATTTTCATCTTAACATTCAAAGATGCAACTATGTCCTTGTAATCACTCTCCACAATTAGATGCCATGTTCTCTAAGCCCATTTTTATATAATTTGACTTGCCCATTCTGTTATTTCAACCATATGCCATTTATAAATTTTCACACCTATCCTACCTTGCCACTTTACATGTTCCACCATCCACATTTTTAGCCTTTATAATCCCTATTCAAGCATGCCCTTGTATCTCACAATCAATGAATCCCCAAAGTGTTATTATTATTTTTCCTTCACCTCAATCCTCTTGAGGACAAGTGTGAAGCCTACGTTGGGGGGAGGAATGGTCAATAAATAAAATTTACTTCCTACTATGAAGTATTTAGAATATTTGTCAAAAAAGAGTTACATGTAACAATAGATAAGGGACATTCCAATTTTGTCTCATACGTCATTTTTGGTTTCTATAAAGGCATCTCATACAACAAGTATAGTTACTGCAAGGAAATGAAGTAGATTGTTCACAATCATGGTAAGAATTTGTTTTTGTATTACACTCATAAAAAGGTTCATTTTACTAAATCTAATCAGAAAAATATAAAAAGAAAGAGCCTCCATTCCATAACAACAACAACAACAACAATAATGTTTCTGGAAATAAATGAAGGAAACTCATTTTCATTTGCAGACAATTAAGAACCACGTGTAAATTAAAATTAAGATAATGAAAAATCATATGTAGTAGAGACAGAAAGGGATAGATAAAATTTTTAAAAAGGATGAAGGCTTCATTCATTCTACTAATTTTTATAACCCTTGCCTAAAAACACTATCTAAAGGTTTCTAGTATGATTGCAGGAAGACATGCAATAGGTTAAGTTTGGAGGTATTATGAACCCAAGAAATGGTACTCATATTATATATTATAAGCTTAGAAACACCCTTCATTTGTCCATTATTATAGGTCCTCACCCATGTTAAATAGTTTAAACTCCATCTATGTTGCGTATATTTAATGTTCTGGTATAAAGTTTATAATTTCTAATATCAAGAATGATTTAATAATTTTATCATATGATTATACTAATGTTGAAATAAAAAATGCCTAAGATACCTACAAGAATAAATAAGAAAAAATTTTAATATGTTTGCTACAACTTGTAGCATCTGGGCTGCAACTTATAACATGTGTGTTGCAACCTGTAGCAACTAGGATGCAACCCATAACATCTATATTGAAACCTATATTATATGTTATAAATCTCATATCAATTGATGTGTAACATGTAGCTGATGTTCTTCAATGCATATCATGGCTTGATCATTCAAAAATTAACCACAATAATTATCAACTATAGATTTCTATTATTCCCACGTTGTTGAGAGTTGAATAATCATTTAGGATAATGATTATTATTTTCCTACTTCATTTTAGGGAGTTGAATAGATTGCTCCATATATTCCTAGTTTCACTCTCTCCATTATTTGAGGGGTTTGAATAATTATTTTAGGGAACAACTATATATTTTCCTATTTTAAATATTTATTATTTTGTCTATATTGTTACAACTCTCCTGAATATGGTTGAAGGTTGTAACTTGTTTTATTTTATGCATATTTTAGATTTGTAGTTTTAACCACCTAGATATCAAGAAATATCAATAAGGTAATGGCATTTTTATTTAATAAAAGGGGATGTACATTGTAAGGGGATGATAAATAGTAATAGTAGTAGATTGATAGAATAGAGGAATATATATTCATAATTATCTTATACGCTTTCCATAGAAATTTTCTATGTAACTATTAATTATAGAGATTTGATTTGAAGTAATTATTATATAAAAAGGAAGGAATCAAAGCGCAAGTCCAACCGAGTCAGGTCCCACTCGCGAGGAGTTATAGTGAAGATTTCCTTTTATTAAATTAGTTTCATCCATGTTTTGTGGTTTATTTCCTTCCTATAATTTCATTAAGGTATGTGTTATTTATTTTCAAAAACTTAATTACTTATATGAAATTTACCCTTGAGTGTGTATCTTTAAATTTTGAGTGTGTGTGGGAAGCTTCCAAACCTTAAATCAATAATTCATTTAATTTTTAGCAATTTCCTTTCATGCAATTTAATCTAAGCAAGAGTGGTTTCATATATGCAACCTATAATCACCTCAACCTTTGAATGATATTAGTGTTACACATACAATGCCAACATATTTCCAAAGTATACAATCTTGGGTTGACAATTAGTGAAAATAGCTTAATTGATTATCCAAGTGGCTACCCCATCGAGTACCTTTATTAAGTTATATGCGAGCGATTGGACTACATAAATTTAATTAGGGAGTTGATTTTTATTTTTAGTCATCTTGATTCTTATGAAGGTATGACATATTGTTGTCAATAAGATCTTGTATTTTGTGTCTTAATTTGAGTCATTTATTTGTATAATTTCTCATAATCTGATTATACTAACAATATGTATTACTAATAGTTCTTTGGTATATTTTTATTTCAATTGAGCTCTTATCAAGGAAGAAGAGTGACAAGGTTGCACTTGTATATTTTATAATAGTTTATATGGAGGTAATGGAAATCTTAAAAATTGCCATTTCGGTGGAGTAAATAATTGAAGTAGATTTGTAAGTTATGATAATATATTGACTATACTCTTTGTCTAATTTTCATGATCTACCTTAACACGTGAAATAAAAATGGTGATGAAGTATAGTGATGGAAAGGATACTTATTTTTTAGATATGTATATAGATTTCCATCATGTGTAAATGTAACAAACAAATGCAATGTAGATGATATTGCTTTCATAACATGTATCCAATGTTGGCCTAATATAAAGTTGTAATTTATATCATGAAGTGTATCTTGAAATAAGGAATGCACCTTCTTTGGTCTAAGTATCACATCCATTGAAATTGTGTCAAGTGGTGGCCATAACCCGTGATCTGATTTATAATTGATGTGGTTTGTTATGTTTATATTTTGCATATTGACCCCTAATGCATGCAAGAATGATATGTTGCAAACATTTTCCATTGATTTAACATTAATAATGACTCATTTGATGAGTTTGTGTGATATTATAACCTAGATAAATAGTTCATTATATTGGCCTAATGTATACTTGACATTTGAATTATTTTGTAATTCTCTCATGATGGAGATATCTTGAATAGAGTAATCTTGTAGAATGTTGGACATACATGTGTTAGAAGAATAAATATGAGTTTAATTTTTTGATTTTCTGAATGAGTATGTGTCTTTGACTTATTAGTTTCTAAATATTCTATGCATATAAGGATCTATTGTCCTTTTTGAGTACATATTGTGATGGCATGAATAATACCTTATGCATGTTTTCCCAATCCTTGTCTTGTATATCTATTTTTTTAATAAATATATGAATCCAAAACCATATTGGATCATATTTGTGTCATTTGTTCTACAAGTTATTTTATTACCAAGTGTTTGAATATTGAGAGTTAGATCTTTAGTATGATTTTGAAGAGATTAAATTGGACCTTATAGAATCATGTTAGATATAATACCACCCATGTCTTTGGTCATTTGTGAGGTGCCCCTACCTTTTGGGATAGTGGTATCATGGACCTCTGTAGAGGGAAAGTATCTATCACCACCTTAAATCAAAGTGGAAGGGATAATAGAAGAATACATAGTAGGATAATGTTAGGGTTTTGGGGATGCTTAAGCATATAAGGTATACAAAACCCTAGAATACCAAGGAAAATAAATGTAAGGATGACCCATAATATCAAAAGGAACATAATTGAACAAGAATTAGGTCTAAGAGATTATAAGGCTAAATTTTGAAACCATGGATGAATAAAACCCCAATGGGGACCTAGGGTTTGATATAGTTTAATTAGTGTACATGTTCACAAATATGTTCTATGCTAATCTAGGTTAACAACCCCAATGGGATAAAAACTAGTAGAATAATTTAGATTATAAAATATAGAATTTAAGCATATATTTGAATGTAAAACCCTAAAACTGATTATAATGATTTGATAAGTGGTATATGCCAAATATAGTAAATATAACAAAGGGATGAGCACTTTCCTTTTTTTGTTAACTTTATAACTATGAGTGTATGCTAGAAGTGGAAATTAGACTAAAGTTGGCCTATGATTCATCTAGTTCATGATCTATATATCTATCTATGTAGGGTCAGTTTCATCGATCTAAGTCATTATGAATTATCAATATTGACCTATGTTGGTCAATATTAACCTATTTATAAATGAGGTACTATGATCATATGGTCACCTTCACTTATCTATGTAACCTTTATATGTGCAATGTCAAACCTTGATGATATTCACAACTCCAGATATTAACCTCCTTTGCCTTAAAACCCTAGGTGTGCAAAAACCAATAAAGTGTAATGGGATGAAATGATGGAAATCACCCTAATTTGATGATTGAACACCACCTATGTATCCAATAATATGAGGAGGAAAATCAAGACACACTTATTTCTCCTACCTAGTGTGATTGTGAAATTGTGCACTTTTGATATTTAAAGGAAGCTAATGATTTATATTTGAAACTTGACAATGTTTGCTTTGTATTGCTACTTCAGATTTGGATTATGATTGATCCTAATGATACATTCAAAATTTTAGAAGAATAAGGAAAATTTTCTCAACATGCAATAGTGTATAGATTTACTAGATAATTACCAAGTCTCTTCTGAATGAGACCTTGATTTGTATATATATGAGTCTAATTGTGTAATTTCTCACACCATTGACATGCTAGAAAAATGGGCTGACCCTAACGAGAGGTTTCATTTTAAAAAGTAACTAGTGGTAAGAGATGGTTGGTTCTAACCAAATTAGGTCAATATCAACTGGCAATATTGATCAAAACTGATAGAACTAGGTTGTGTATACATGAATTGAATTGAATGTCTATAGATGTCTATGTTATGACCATGCCATGTTGATCTATTATATGACTGTTAATACATTACTATAACTTGTATATTAAATTTTGCATTACATTTTAAATAATTATTATAGAGCTGATGGGTTTTGATATAGTGACTATTTAGCTATAGGTTGATGATTATGTTTATGTTCTATTTATGCATTAAATGATATGTTTAATCTATCTGGTGTATTTAATATTTTATTGTAGTTCTGAATTATGTTATCATTTCATATTAATTATTGTTCAGGTGTTGTTGATATTATATTTGGTGGTTATAGGTACTTTTCATGAGCTAGGTTGGGTGGTGATTTTTAACAGTCGAGAAGATAGGGATCTTATGAGCAATCAGATGAAATTTTTACAGGTATAATCTTAGTTTTCAATTCTAAGCCATTGGACGACTAGTGTCATTTTTTTGTTTGTGCTATTATGACTTGTTTTATCCTTCATGTCTTATTTCTAACTATTGATTTTAGTGTGTCCATGGTGTGCTAGTGTCATGGTTGTCTTTCTATGTTTCTCTTTTTGTTCACATGTTTGATTTGACCCTTGTGTGGGTCTATTGGGTTGGTGTTAGACCCATTCCACCTTTATTGTTGTTGACTTTCTCTCTCTCTACGAGTTCACCATCTCATGGTCTTGTCTTGGTTTAACAAGTCCACATGGTGGCTTGGACTCCTTATTGGGCTTGACTAGACCCCACAACCATGGGAATCTTGAGTGAAGTCATCTTATTATGTGGATTTAATTTTTGCTCAATGGGATGTGTGAATCAACCCATGTGGATTCAATTAAAAATATTCATTAGTAGAATTATTGGATTGTGCATTATTATTGTGGTTGGTATGTTTATGTTATTTTTGGGAAGGTGGTTGGCAATTTTATTCTTCTCTCTTCTAAAATGAATGGGGGAAAATTAAATAAGGATGGCCTGCCCATGCCTCTATAGGTGGGTCGACCCATTCCATGGGGTGCCCTGTCTATATGATGGGAATCCAAAGGAGTTGGTAGAGGGAAGTAATGAAGGTGGATGGCATGTGTGGCAAGAAAACGTAATTTCTAGAAGGAGGACAAATTTTTGGGGGAAAATGAGGAGAAAAAATTGGGGCATGTATCATCAAACACTATGGTTACTCTCTCACTATACTTAGCCTATTTTAAATAACCTATTATTTTTCTATTTTCAACATGCTTCTTACAGTCAATAATATTCAAGTAAGTGGGTTACTATTGTTTTTATTGGGTTATATTATAATTTTTGTTGAAAAAAATAAGCAATGGGGTTGCTACATGCTCAGAATGAAGTCGTGAGACTTCAGGCTGAGCATCTAGTGACTTGGGGATGATTTTTTCTCTTTCTTTGCATTAACATAATCTTACCCTACTGTGCATTAGAGAATATGGATAATCTTGGGTCATGCTTGGTAAATCTTGTGTTATACCATGTTTTCCTATTGTGATAAGTTTGGTGTTTGAAATAATGTGGGTTCTAATGAAACTTATTGGGGTTTTGGTTTTTTATGAAGCTAGTTATTTTGTATCTAAATTGTTGTATTTTTCCTTACCATGAGATGCTTGTAAGGTGATTTGAAACTTGCTTATTACATGTGTATAATTTTTAGGGCAAAGCCCTGGTAACTATTTTTATAACCATGGAGAAATATCATATGTTTATTTGATATTAGCTACTCGAGTCCGTAGGTAATCACTGAGATGCTATTATTATTTTAATTATAGTAAACAACAATAATGTTGACCCTATTGAATTTTGATTCAAATATTTTTGGGTTCATAATGAGGTCTTAAGCCCTCATGATGAAACCATAAATCAAATTATTGAGTTTCCCCTCATCTTATATTGATGTGCTCTCATTTATTTTTTATATAAAATTAAACATATTTATTTGGAATTTTTTTAGGTTGCTTAGTGTTGGAAATTTTTGAGAGTGAAATATCATGTTGAATATAATATGATCCTTAACTTGCTTTAGCTACATATGTTATGTTTATGAATGGCCATGACCTCAAACTTAATGTTTTTTTTGATAGTTGGTTTGGTTATTTTTGAAGGGCATGGTTCGATGGATTTAGATTATGGTAGTTGCGTGCAGTCATTATAGGACCTATACCATTTTATTGATGATTTTTATTAACTATTTTATTAATCTCATTGGTTGAGTTGAAACCTACTCCTATTGGTTTATTGGTTTAATTCATTCATTCTTTTCATAATTCTATTGATTATAGTAGATGGATTTTATTGCTTGATGCCTAGGTGGATAGTTGGGCAAATTCATTGGCTGAGCCTGATACTTGGAAGGTTTTCAAGCAATGTAATAAATAATGTGATGGATTCTAATTTAGAAATAAAAATTGACTTCCATGACTTTGAAAATTATTCTTGATGATGGATTATCCCCACTATCTAATCCTAAGTAATGCATGCTTCATTTTAATTTGCATTTTCTATTTCATCTTATGATGATGTACCTATTGGTTACTTGTTTATCTCTATTATTTTTCTATTTTTTGTTAACAAGTCATCCAATGGCTTAGTATCTTTTGTATCGCTTTGAATCCCTTATGAGTACTGGTTGTTGAAACCTGCCACCCAACTGATGGATGAGGTGGTTAGGGCCACTGATGGTTGGGATCATAGGGATGATGTTAAGGGATTTGTTTCATATTATTTGCATGCTGTAGTCACTCCTAGATGATCTTGATGATAGGTATAATGTAACATGGTAACTACTATTATACATTTACCTTATGTTTTTCAATTTTAGCATTAGTTGAATTAGTGTATTTATGTTGATCCCATAATGAATGAAGTGGTTTATAGTTATAGTTCTTAATATTGTTAGTTTCCTTTTGTAGTTTTATATGTTATCTTTATATCTTCTTGAAAAGAGCTTTGAATTGTAAATGGAGTTAAAAATATATATACATATTACTTGTCAAATGGTGTTTTAATCATGCATAATGTATGTTGGTACATATTGGAGAAGTGCTAGAAGTCTAACCTTAAAATATGCTATGTCTCGAATGATCTATCAATCATATGTATTAGTATGATTTTATGCTTTCTTTTGCACTATATTTAATAATTAGAGGCAACCTTTGGTAAATGTAAAACTATCTTCTAGTTTTATGTTTTTCAGCTTATATAAGAATTAGAAAATACTAGTGTACAATTGATTATTATTCTCATTTTATGAAATTCAATTATTAGAAAATAAAGTATGAAGAACTGGCTGTAATATTTTTATTCTTGTTCTAAATCAGCCTCAACTTAGTAAGGATTTATATGAGACTTATCCTTTTGTTGGTAGCAATATATGTGATAGTGGTAAGTTCAAATATCTTGCATTAATTTCTTTTGTACTTGTTGAAAGTGTATAAACTACTAAGTTTAAACTATCTGATAGTATGCTTAGTTTTATTTATGTTGTTATCATTATTAATAGTGAACTTTATCCAATAAGAGAAGTCTATAAATTCTTACTATCATTAAGATTCTTATAGATATCATGAATTATAACTTTAAGTTATGAGGACATCTTATGATTTCATTCAAGAAATCTTATATATACACATTTCATTTAATATATTTCTTATGTTGGTAGCATATCATTTTCATTAGTTGTTACATTTCGTTGTGATTAATTCTTACATCAAACCTTTGTCTTACCTTGAATGGATTATTGATTAAGGAACTGGTAAGAATTAGTTTTCAATATCAATTTTTATGGATTATGATGATCTTGTTCATAGCTGGAACTTATGTTGGAAATTGCATAGTGTAATGCTTAAACATTTCTACAACTGTACCTTATATGCACCAAACATGTGGTGGGTAACTGGTGATTGGTTTTAGCTATTATCTATCTTAAATATACACATTATCTCATCTGTATAAAAATGTCTTTAAGGTATTTTATGGACTATTATTATTAGCTTTAGCTTCTCATTTAAACCACAATAGGATTGGTGCTAACAGTGTATGTGGTAGTTTGGCAAGTCCTTGATCTCATGTCAAATATTGGTTGAGCTTTTGACTTAATACACTACCTTAGATATAGAGGAAATAATAGATAATTGATCATGCTTAAAAACATAAATGGATATAATGTAAATTCTATATCAAGGTCTTCTCTTAAAATAGTTGATAAGTTATTGATTCTAAATCAGTTAGTTCCATAATGACATGACAATTAGCCAAAATTTATAATTGGGTCCATAGTTGAATGTATGTCTAGTGGACCACTAATGGTAAAATTTTGGAAACATTGAAGTATGACATTACCTTAGTTTAATGGATTATTGAATAACATAATCCCTAATTGATAAATAGATAAAGTGGTGCAAGGACCTTATGCCACTAATGGTTATGATGTCACGATGGGTATCATCACCTAATTTGTCTATCATGACCATTGCTTTAATTTGTTTTCCATTATGTTAATTTCTCTTTTAGTTGATTAATGTTGGTATGGTGGTTTTATGACATTGTGCTCATTTACAATTACATAATACTAACACAAGGATTATCATTTACACTTGCAGTGGTTAATAATAAATAACAACTCTTATGTATGTGTGATTCTTAATGATCTTTTCTACTCATGACCATTATGGGTCATAAATGTTAATATTGATATTCATGTTATTATGATTATATGATATCTTATTATATAATAATATTAGGAACTAAAATTTAATGTAAGGGTGAACTTAGTAGAGGTTATGAGATAATACTTTTTCTTATCGATGGGCTAATTAGGTTTGAATTTAGGGAAAATTATATTGAATCTAAATTAACACGCTAGATAATATTGGGTGTTTATAGCCAATGAGATATTATTGTATGTCTCATTACCAAATAAAATCTTAGGGAGACTTGTATACTTAACCTAGGATAAGGGACCATTAAATGGTCTAATTGGGATATGGGTACCTTGTATAAAGCTTAAAGCTTATAATTGGGCTACTGGATACTTATATGCCCCAAGATATATACCCATTATGTAACATACTTGCTATAGGATTATCCATTAATGGTTTAATTCTAGTTAACTATCCCTTGTTGATTTAATGCATTATAATTTTGTATACATTTGAATGTGCATAAATGAATTGGTTGTACATCATTAGTTGGTGTAGTGAGACTACATGCAATGCTATTATACTCTGATAAGTAATTCCAAGAATTTTTTTAGGGTTGTTTCATCTAGTATCAGAGTAGTGTTATGCTCTAGGGAACTTTGGGAATGAACAATTTTAAATCTAGAATCTTCTAAGTTATTATTTTGTAACTTATTAGGATGTTTAGAATGAAGTCAAATGGTGTTAACATTCATAATAATCAGAATAATGATAACCCAATTAGAGTCAGAGGTAAAGGTAGAAGTATAGGTCATGGTGCCCATAACCCCATTCATAATTGAGATGAGCTGCCCATTAACAATGCTAATAATAACAATGAAGTCTTAAATACTAATGCAATTAGTGAAAACTTAATTGACGAGCATGAGGAGGTCTTTAGTGTGAATTTGATAGAATTGAATGCTCTACAAGGCAAGATTAACAACCAAGAATGTAGGCTAAATAAACTTGAAGGTGTATCCCATGAAGAAGTGCACAGATTGGAGATAGGCTAGGTAGAGGAGCTAGTAATCCAAGAGATGCCTTTGACTATGGTTGACCCAATCATTAAGGAACTAAATAAACTCTTGACACTTACTTTTTTTGATGAATAATCTGGTGATGTAACTGATGCATGGTTAGATCACCTATAAAAATATTTTAATTTGCATAACAAGCCATCCAATGCGAAAGCAAGGGTGGCAACTTAATAGCTGGTTAGACATGCAACCTTGTGATGGAATCATCTCTATGTAATAGAGGGATACCAACCAATGGATCTTACTTGGATGGTATTTTAAACATATTTTTAGAAAAGGTATCTAAATTCCAACTACAAGGAACAAAAAATAACTAATTTTTAGCCACTGAAATAGGAAAACATGACTATTTTTGAATATGAAAACAAATTCTTAAATATGATACTTCATGTGAATTACATGCATGATGAAAAGACAAAAATAAAAAAATTTAAGCTTGGGCTTAAAGAGATATTGATGCATGACATCAATATGACAAATATGAGGACCCTGATAGCTACCATTGAGTCAACTTATCAGGTAGAAGAGAAAGAGAAGTTTCATAATAAGGTGAGACATGATTTCAAATTGAATAGGCTATAATATAAGACCAAAAATATATCTCCTATGCCTAAGAAATTTATAAAAATAGACCAAAATCATTGATTTGTTGGAAATAATAAAAACTTTAATAAGTTTTCAAACCAGACCAAAAACTTTAAGTCATAAGGTCCACCAAAATCAGGATCTTATAGAAAGGAACAACACCAAAATAGTCAATGCGGACCAACCACGAGTGAAAATAATATTCTAATAGCTCCACAAAGGACTATTATATGATGGGAATGTGGTGATAACCAATAAAAAAAGGATTACTAAACTAGGCCAATTAGCCAACCACAAGGTGTATGCAGCTATAGACAATTATAATGTTAATTTGTAGGCTACCCCGATAGAGACCAAAAGTACTATTAATGATTTTATTATATTTATTATAATTGATTTGGGTGTAATAAATAATTTTTTATATCCTAATTTTGAAAAAAAAAGTAAGAATGAACCTATAATGATAAGATAAGGTTGAGACATTGCGTTTGGTACTAGTAAAAGGGTACCTATTCATGAATGCTTGGAACAAGCTGAAGTTGACCTTGGTGTCTTCAAAACCAAGGTAAATTTGTTCTTAGCACCTTTGCGGTCATATGATCACTTTTTATAAATGGATTGGCTGCAAGCACACCAAGAAATGCTTGATTGCATTGGTAAAAAAATTCAGTGTATTAATGATCTTGAGAGGCTTGTAGAAATGCAAGGCATTCAAAGGCCTAAAAAATGAAAGATGCTTTCATAATTGTAGTTAAAAATGGATATTATAAAATTTTGTAAACTTTATATAGTTTAGATACAAGATTTACCTAAAGATAAGGAACTATCTTTCCCAAATTTTCCTATTCTGAAAGAGTTTATGGATGTTATTCCTAAAAAATTGTCTAGGTTGCCACCTAAGCATGAATTTAAATTCATAATTGATATTATGCTAAGATCTAGCCCTACATATAAGGTTAATTATTACATGAATGTGGCTGACCTATGGGAATTAAAAATGTAGTTGTAATAACTTTTGAATAATAGATGCATCAGACCAAGTGTGTCTCTTTGGGGTGCTTCAATTGTCTTTGTTAAGAAGAAACATAAAACTTTAAGGCTATGTATTGATTAGCCTACTCAACAAGGTAATGATAAAAAATCAATATCCATTTCAAATGATAGACTATTTATTTGATCAAATGAAAGGTGCAACTATCTTCTCAAAAATTGATTTAAGATTAGGCTACCATCAGCTAAAGATCAAAGAAGAGGATATCCATAAAACAACTTTTTGAACTTGGTACAGACACTACGAGTTTACTATGTTGTCATTTGGGCTAACTAATGCTATAGTAGCATTTATGAACCTAATAAACATCATGTTCTAAGATTTTTTAGACAAATTTTTACTGGTGGTCCTAGATCATATTCTCATTTATTCTAAGAATGAAGTTGAACGTCATCAACACCTTTGTCTAGTCTTACAAATGTTGAGACAATATAAGATGTATGAAAAAATTTCCAAGTGTGATTTTTATGAATAAAAAATCCACTACTTGGGCCATATAATTTCAAAGGATGATAATGCTATAGACCCAACAAAGATAAAATCCATTCAGGACTGGCCTACTCCAACTAAAATGCATGAAGTGCACAACTTAATGGGCTTAGCTGGTTATTACTAATAGTTTGTGGATTTTTTTCCAGCATGGCCTATCCTATCATTTATTTGTAGCACAAGGGCAATAAATTTGTGTGGATGCCTCAATGTGAGGAGGCTTTCACAAAACTAAATTTTTTGTTAACAACAACACCTATACTTATTATTCCTGACCTGAATGGAAATTTTGAGGTGTGGGCTAATGCTTCTAGGAAGGTTATGGAGGCATTTTGACTCAAGATGGTAAAGTCATGGATTATGAATCACGTAAGCTCAAAGAGTGTGAGAAGAACTATTCCATGCATGACATAGATCTTGCTGCCATTATCCATGCTCTGAAATAATGGAAACACTTTCTGTTAGGAAAGCACTTTAAGGT
Organism: Torreya grandis; assembly: GCA_037957365.1. Lineage (NCBI taxonomy): Eukaryota > Viridiplantae > Streptophyta > Pinopsida > Cupressales > Taxaceae > Torreya > Torreya grandis. Next base: position 4,206,379 of record JARHVA010000225.1, on the reverse strand, counting down.
GAAATCTGATCACCACATCCTAAAATATTTGTTTTCCCAAGATGATTTGAATGCACTCCAATGAAGATGACTAGAATTTTTGAGTAATTTTGACATGGATATATCTTATATTAAGGGCAAGGAGAATCATGTTGCTGATGTGATCAATTGATGCATGTACCTTATTGCCTTGTCTATACTACAAGGAAATTTTAGAAGTGTTATGCTAAAATAATAACTTATTGATGAATTATACCAAGAGGTAAGAGTAGGTTTGGCTGATGAGCCTTTAGCAAAAGAATTTACTGACTTTTCTATTGAATAAGATGGCCTTATAAGGCATAAAAATAGATTTTTTTAACCCAAGTCAGGAGACTTATGGAATTCTATGTTGAAATAAGTGCATACAATACCTCATTATACTCATCTTAGTGTCACAAAGATGACACATGAACCGAAAGGACTTTATTTTTAGCTTGTTATGAAGCACTATATTGCTGATTTTTTGGTAAGGTGTTTGGAATGCCAACATGTTAAGGCTGAGCATTGCCACCCTAAGGGTTTGTTGTATCCTCATTCTATTCCAAGAGGCAAGTGGGTTGTAATCTCATTTGACTTTATTATAGGGATACCTAAATCATGCAACAAACATGATACCATTCTAGTAGTAATTGATAAAGCTACCAAAGTTGGCCACTTTATTACTATATATTTAACAGATGACACATCCATGTTTGCATAGCATTTTATAAGAGAGATGGTTATACTGCATGGTATACCAAAAGTAATTATATCAGACAAAGATAATCTATTTACATAAAGGTTATGGTGAACTTTGACCATAATATTTAGAACACGATTAAACTTCAGTTCTTCCTACCACTTGGAAATAGATTGCCAAATAGAAAGAATCAACTAGGTGGTTGAGGATATGCTTTAAATGTATGTCATGAACCAGTAGACTAAGTGGGAAGATTATCTCCATTTGGTTGAATTTTCTTACAATAACACCTATCATTCCAAAATAAAAATGGCATCATTTGAAGCTCTGTATGGGAACAAATGCAAAACCCCACTTGGATAGGAATGTTTGGAAAATAGAGATATTGCTAGCCTTGATATATTATTGGAATATGAGAAGCACATGGAACTAATATGACAAAATATGAAAGTTACATCTGATCAATAAATGAGTTATGTTGATTAGAAAAGGATACCATGTGAATTCAACATTGGTGATAAAGTTTTTCTATGTGTTAGACCATGGAAGATTAGTCCTGTTGCTTATTGGATGGCTCTTCCTCCTTTATCTAGGATTCATGATGTATTTCATGCTACTTTATTAATATAATATATACATGATCTTTCTTATGTATTGGATTGGAAAAATCTACAAGTCATGGAAGAGGAGAAGATGCATTTAGAACCAGTTAGAATCCTGGACTATCATAGTGTTAAGTTGTAAAATACAGATATCTAACAAGTTCTGGTTCAATGGGACCTGTTGAGCAAAATAAGTACTACTTGGGAAGATGCACATCTTTTTAGGCAACATTATTCCTATCTATTTGAATAGTGACTAGGATGGCTTTATTTTAAGGAGGGGAGGATGTTATGAACTTTCCATTTTGATATATTATATGACTATTAATACATTACTGTAGCATATATATTCAATTTTGCATTACATTTTAACTAACTATTACAGAGTTGATGGGTTTTGATACAATGATTATTTAGATGCAGGTTGATGATTATGGTTATGTTCTATTTTTACATTAAATGACATGTTTAAATGATCTGATGTATTTAATATTTTATTACAGTTCTAAATTATATTATCATTTTGTATTAATTATTATTCAAGTGCTATTGATATTATATTTAGTGGTTATAGGTACCATTCATGAACTAGGTTGGGTGGTGATTTTTTGACATCTAGGAAGATAGGGATCTTATGAGCAGTTGAATGGGTTTTTGATAGGTATAATTTTAGCTTTTGATTCTGAGATGTTGGACGACTAGTGTCATTTTTCCTTTTGTGTTATTATAACTTATTTTATCATTCATGTCTTATTTCAAGCTATTGATTTTAGTGTCTCCATGGTGTACTTGTGTCATGGTTTCATTTCTATGTTTTTCTCTTTGTTCGCATGTTTGATTTGATCCTTGTGTGGGTTTATTAGGTTGGTGTTAGACCCATTCCACCTTTCTTGTTATCGACTCTCTCTCTCTCTCTCCATGAGTTCACTATCTCATGGTCTTGTCTTGATTTAGCAAGTACACATGGTGACTTGGACTCCTTATTGGGCTTGACTAGACCCCACACCCATGGGAAGATTGAGTGAAGTCCTCTTGTTATGTGGATTTAATTTTTTCTCAGTGGGATGTGTAACTTGACCCATGTAAATTCAATTGAAAATATTAATTAGTGGAATTATTGAATTGTGCATTATTATTGTAGTTGGTATGTTTTTATTATTTTTGGGAAGGTGATCAACCATTTTCTTCTTCTCTCTAATTAAACTAATGTGGGGGAAATTAAAGAAGGATGGCCTACCCATGCCTTGGTAGGTGGGTTAACCCATTCCATGGGGTGCCTTGTTTGTTTGCTGGGAATCCCAAAGAGTTATTAGAGGGGAGTAATAAAGGTGGACTACGTGTGGGGCAAGAAAAAGTAACTATTAGTAGGAAGACAAAATTTTGGGGGAAAATGAGGATAAATAATTGGGGTGTACATCATTAAACCCTACTGTTGCTCTCTCACTATGCTCAGCCTATTTTACATGACCTATTATTTTTCTACTTTTAGCTTGCTTCTTACAATCAACAATAATCAAGTAAGTGGGTTACTATTATTTTGCTTGGGCTAGATTATAATTTTTGTTGAATAAAACAAGCATGGGGGTCACTACATGCTCAAAATGAAGTAGTGAGACTTCAAGATGAGAATCTAGCAACTTGGGGATGATTTTTACTCTTTCTTTACATTAAAATAATCTTATCCTACTGTGCATTGGAGAATATGGATAATTTAAGGTCATGCTTGGCAAATCTTGTGCCATACCATGTTTTCCTATTGTTATAAGTTTGGTGCTTGAAATAATGTGGGTTCTGATAAAACATATTGGGGTTTTGGTTGTTTATGAAACTGTTTAATTTGTATCTAAACTGATGTATTTTTCCTTACCATGGGTTACTTGTAAGGTGGTTTAAAACTTGCCTTATTACCTATGTAGACTTTTTGGGGTGAATCCCTAGTAACTATTTTCAAGAACCATGGAGAAATACTATATGCTTAATTGATTTTAGCCATTTGAGTCCGTAGTTAATCTCTAGGATACTATTATTATTTTAATTATAGAAATCAATAATAATGTTTACCCTATTGACTTTCAATTTGGGCTTCATCATGAGGTCGTAGGACTTCATTATGAACCCATAAATCAGATTATTGAGTTTCCCCTCATCTTATATTGATGTACTCTCATTCATTTTTTTGTATAGAGTTAAATGTATTTATTTGGGAATTTTGTTGGGTTGCTTAGTGTTGGAAATTTTTTGCAGTGGAATATCAAGCTAAATATAATATGATCCTTAACTTGCTTTAGCTACAACTATTATGATTATGAATGGATGTGGCCTCAAGCTTAATGTTTTGTTTGATAGTTGGATTGGTTATTTTTGAGGGGCATAGTTTGATGGATTTAGATTATATTAGTTGTGTTCAGTCATTGTAGGACCTATACTATTTTATTGATGATTTTAATTAATTATTTTATTAATCTTAGTGGTTGAGTAAAACCCTACTCCTCTTGGTTGATTGGGTTGATTGATTGATTCTTTCCATAATTCTATTGATTATAGTAGATGGATTTTATTGCCTGATACTTGGGTGGATAATTGGGGGAATCCATTGGCTGAGCCTGATATTTGGAAGGTTTCTAAGTAAGGCAACAGTGATTGTGATGGATTCAGATTTATAAATAAAAATCCATTTTGATGACTTTTAAAATTATGTGTAATGATGGATTATCCTCACTATCTAATCCTAAGTAATGCATGTTTCATGTTTGTTTATATTTTCCATTTCATCTTTTGATGATGTACCTATTGGTTACTTGTTTGTCTATATTATTTTTTTCTATTTTTTAACATGTCATCTGATAACATAGTATCTTTTGTCTCACTCTAAATCCCTTCTGAGTACTAGTTTTAAAAATCTACCACCTAGTTGATGGGTGGGTTGGTGAGGGCCACCGATGGTTGGGCTCATAGGGTTGGTGTTGAGGGATTTGTTTCATATTTTTTACATGCTATAGTTACTCCTAGATTATCTTGATGATAGGTATAGCGTAACATGATAACTATTGTTGTACATTTACCTTATGTGTTTCACTGTTAGCATCAGTTAAATTAGTGTATTTATGTTGATCCCATAATGAATGAAGTGGTATTTAGTTACAATTCTTAATATTATTAGTTTCTTTTTGTATTTTTATATGTTATCATTATAGCCTCTTGGAAAGAGAATTGATTTGTAAATAAAATTAATGATATATATACATATTGCTTGTCAAATGGTGTTTTAATCATGCATAAAGTATGTTGGTACAGATTGGAAAAGTGCTAGAAGTCTAACCTTAGAATATGATATGCTTGGAATGATCTATCAATCATATGTCTTACTATGCTCTTTTGCTTTCCTTTGCACTATATTTAATTATAAGATGCAACCTTTTTTAAGTGGAAAACTATCTTCTAGTTTTATGTTTTTTAGCTTGAATAAGAATTAGAAAATACTATTGTACAACTAATTATTGTTCTCATTTTGTGAAATGCAATTATTAGAAAATAAAGTATGAAGAGCTAGCTGAAATATTTCTATTCTTGTTCTAATTTGGCCTAAACTTAGTAAGGCTTTTTATGAGACTTATCCTCTTGTTGGTAGTAGTATATGTGATAGTGTTAGGTTCAAATATCTTGCATTAATTTCTTTTATACTTGCTGAAATTGTATAAACTACTGAGTTTAAACTACCTAATAATATGCTTAGTTTTCTTTATTTTGTTATTATTAATAATAGTGAACTTTATCCAATAAGAGAAGGCTGGAAATTCTTACTATCATTAATATTCTTATGGATAACATGAATGATAACATCAATTTATGAGGATGTATTATGATTTCATTTAAGTAATTTTATATATACACATTTCATTTAATATCTTGCTTATGTTGGTAGTGTATCATTTTCATTAGTGGTTACATTTTGTTATGATTAATTATTACATCTAACCTTGGTCTTACCTTTCATGCATTCTTGATTAAAGAACTAGTAAGGATTAATTTTCAATGTCTCTATTTATGGATTATGATGATCTTGCTCATGGTTGGAACTTATGTTGGTAATTTCATAGTGTAATGCTTAAACACTGCTGCAACTGTACCTTATATGCACCAAGCATATGGTGGGTAACTAGTGATTGGTTTCAGCTATTATCTATCTTAAATATACACATTATCTCAACTATATAAAAATGTCTTTAAGGTATGTTATGGAATGTTAGTATTATCGCTAGCTTCTCATTTAAACCACAATAGGATTGGTGCTAATAGTGTATGCGGTAGTTTGGCAAGTTCTTGATCTCATGCCAAATATTGGTTGAGATTTTGACTTAATATGCTACCTTAGACATAGAGGAAATAATAGATAACTGATCATGCTTATAAACATATATGGCTCTAATGTAATTATATATCAAGGTCGTCTCTTAAAATAGTTGATAAGTTACTAATTTTGAATTGGTTTGTTTCATTATGACATGACAACTGGCTTAAATTTATAATTGGGCCCATAATTGAGCGTATGTCTATTAGAGCCCTAATGGTCAAAATTTGGAAACATTGAAGTATGAGTTTACCTTAATTTAATGGATTGTACCATAACATAATCCCTATTTGATAAATATACAAAGAGGTGCAAGGAACTTATGTCACTGATTTTTATGATGTCATGATTGGTACCATCACCTGATTTGTCTATCATGACTATTGCTTCAATTTTTTTTCATTATGTTAATTTCTCTTTCAGTTGATTAATGTTAGTATGGCAGTTTTATGATGTTGTGCTCATTCACACTTACATATTACTACCACAAGGATTATCATTTACACTTGTAATGGTTAAGAATAAATAACGGATCCTATGTATGTGTGATTCTTAATGATCTTTTCTACTAATGATTATTGGGGGTCATGAATGTTAATATTTATAGTCATGATGTTACACTTATATGATATCTCATTATATAATAATATTAGGAACCAAAATTGAATGTAAGGGTGAACTTAGTAGAGGTTATGTGATAATACTCTTTCTTATCAACGGGTTAGTCAGGTTCAAATTCAGGGTAGCTTATGTCAAATCTAAATTAACACACCAGATAATATTAGATGTTTCCATCCAATGAGATATTATTGTATGTCTCATTACCAAAAAAAAATCTTAGGGAGACCTGTATACTTAACCTGGGATAAAGGACCATTAGATGGTCCAATTGGGAGATAAGTACCCTATATAAAGCTCAAAGCTTATCATTGGGTGGTTGGACACTGATACACCCTGAGCTATATACCCATTAAGTAAAATATTCCCTATATGATTATCCATTGGTGGTTTAACTTTGGTTAATTATCCAATGTTGATCTAATGCATTCTAATTTTGTGCACACTTGAATGTGCAGAAGCAAACTGATTGTATACCACTAGTTGGTGTAGTGAGTCTACATACAATGCTATTATACTATGATAAGCAAGTCCAATAATGTTTTTTGGTGTTGTTTAAATCTATGTAGGATATTAATTAGGTTTGAAACAAATAATGAAGTTATTATAAGTGTGTAATAATATAATGAAAGGGTTAAACTCATTAGGTAGCATGTAGGTGTGAAAGAATGGCCAATTAGGACCATGTTTGTGCACTCAATTTATGCATGGTAAATGTGTGTCAAGCCTATCATTGTCAAGTATTAAATACCAAATTTTAGTATCTATAATATATAAAAACCAATTTCCATATATAAAAATTAAATATTACATGAAATTGAAACTTTTTAAACTTAAATAACAAGGAATGAATACATAGGTAAGTGTATGAATTATGTTTCCCTATGATGTGTTGAATATGATGATTCATTATTGAATAATTGGAGAATTGTGATTCCTACTCAAACATTTAGAGAATTGGGGGTGATCATGCCAAAATTTTTGTACTAAGGAAAGGCCATGGTTTGGGAAGATAAATGTGTCAACCCTCATTTAAAGAGAGTAGTACCTAATCTGTTGAGCATCAATGAATCTCAACCACACTACTCATTTGACTAATCTTAAACCTCAAGATGAAAGGGGGGAGACACATTTTATGCTCATGGAGTAGTGCATAGGCCATTTATTATCATTACATCTCAACCACACTACTTAATTAGCTAAATTAATAGATGCAAAGAGACTTATAGATTTAAAGTGTTCATGTCTAGGTACCATCGATGCCCTAACTAAAAATTGTAATAATTTGTATGTGCATGATCAATGTTCATGCCCCATGATATGATTTAAATGGTTCAAAAATGATATATAATTTTATACATCTATATTTTATTTTGTATCAAAGTTGAAAAATTGTAACTCTTGTTCCTGTAAAATGTAAACATGTGCATTGCATATGACACCAAATATATTTTAATCTATAAATATATGTCCCATATTTTAAACTAATTTGAACTCTATAAATCATGTAATCTATGCAAAAATCTAAATTCTATGTAAATGGAGGCCTTAGTGTCTACGATAATCCCACTAACATGCCCCCCTTTTGAGGTGAGGGATGTAGTATACAAATTACTCATCTCAAAAGAAAAGAGTTTACCCCATCATGTTATGTAAAAAGATGTAATCATTTAGAAACATATGATAACATGGGGATAATATGTCATCATAGTAATGAATAATCATCAAAGCATATATGAAACATGTAGGCAAGGCTTATAAGTGTCATGCCAAAATAACTATTATTGTAATAGTAACAATAACTATTATAAGTATTCAATAATGAACTGCACCACACATATAGGAATGTGTGTGATATGGATTATGGTACTGTAAAATCAAAAAAATTAGAAAAATTAATAAACAATATTAGGTTTAACCACTCATAAGTACATAATTTCATGGCCATGACACACATAATAAAACACACACAATGACATTTAATGCCACAAATGTATAAGTGCTTCACACAATGAGAAATCAAATATCACACAAAGTAAAGGGCCAAAAAAAATGGACAATCAAATGTCACACAATGCCAAGGGCCATAAATAAGGAGGCATATAATGATACACTAAATTAACAATGTCATATATTAAGCAAGAAGTAAAGAAGCATAATCAATGATTAGTGTATAAAAAATGAAATAACAATAATGAAGCATATAACAAGTCAATCTAGTCTACACTATCGATCTATGCCAATTTCATAATATAGAAAAGTATCATATCCATTAAATGTAGCATGGTAAAAATATATAAGTAAAATCAAGTCGTTTAAGCAATCAATATATCTCAACATGATAAATGAAAAGGTCATAGAAAGATATAACTTGTATCAATGCAACTTATAGAATGATATGCTTCCAAATTTGGCATGGTCCTTGGGTATAGGGATGTCTTGAATCTATACATATGTGTATCATGTGTAACCTATATGTCTCAAATCATACTCATATATATCATGAAATGCATGTGTGTCTGAAAAAGGATACACAATCTACCAAAATGTGATAAATAACATAAATGAATAAAGTAAACTAGAAAACATGCCATGTTTAGGTCCTAATTCTGTATTTTTGGGATATTTTTATTTTTTTCTATTTTTGAAATATTTTACACATAAAAATGCTAACCAATTATCCAAACAAGGGGATGTTCATCTATAGGTCACATATCAAACATGGGAATGGTTCTATCTGAATTTAAAGAATGATCTTGTCCTGTAATGTAATCATCATCATTATCATGATTCATAGGATCTTGTGTATGATCAATACCTCTAAGGAGTATATTATCCTCTAAAATCTATTATATAATATGAGAAACATGTGTTTATGTTCATTGTGGAATAAGGGTAACTATCTATAACATTAGCTTAGTATGTGATAGAATAGATAATGGCTACTATGAGTCCTAAATAACTCTCTTATGTAATGGGTGTTGAAGTATTGGTTGTCTAGGACAGTCAACTACTTTCCTTGGCATTGTTTGTGTAGAATGAACCCTAGTAGGTTGTATAACTAACTATGTAAAATGAGCTTGAATAAGTTGAGTAATTAATTATGGTGGTGTTGGAGGTGGAAAAATAAATGCCTCTAGTTGAATAAGATACTCATATGGAATACCTAAATCTGTAACCACCCTATTGTAATTTATATATTTGAAACATATATGTACTGATGATGGTACTACATAGAGTTTGTGTATCCAAGGGTCTCCTAACAATATGTCAAATACCCTTGTACCTAGTAAGAACAATATTAAAGTAACAACTATTGTAGGGCATACCTTAAGTGGTAACACAATGCATCCAACAAGGTTCTTTTTCTATCCATCAAATCTTTAACTATCTTTGTTATATTTATCAAATCCTCATGTTTATATCTGAGAGTATGAAGAAGTGTCATTGTAAATATCTTTTTTTATCTTGAACCATTATCTATCATGACATTATGCATATGATATGAATCAATGTAGGCTTATACATACAATGGATTGAAATCAAATTCATCTTCAACAATCTCACTATTATAGAATATAACTATAGGTCATTGAATTGATATCCCTGTAAGTGTACCAGTGACACTATCCAATGGGTGATCATATGTTGAGGGAGGAGGATGTGCATTGTATATCATATACACCTTAAAAGTATCCTTAGTTTTTATTGTTGTATAATTTAGAAAGGGATCAAAACATATTTTCAACTTTGCATTCCCATTTTTTGTGATATTTAATCATTCTTAAACTCAATAATTTTGTCATCAATGAGATCTTGTATTTTATTCCTTATCTTGAAACATTTATTCATGGAATTTCTAGTACATCAATGATAACCATAATATACATTATTGTCATATCCCTTGGGTGTAGGTCTAATCATATCAACCCTTATAGGGTAAGAAGGAATGTAAGGTTACACTCTAGTAACTTCTATAACAATATATGAGGAAATTGAGGTAATCACAAAAATTCCTCTCCTTTTGGATTGGACACGACATACCACTTAGTAGGTTGTGACACTACATTAAATGTTGATTTTACCTCAGTCTTAGTATCATTTAGTTTGACCTTGTAATTTGGTTTACTTTGAAACTTTTAATTTAACATAGTTTTAATATTAGGCACATATTTGAGCTTTCAATGTTATAATCTTAACTTATACATCTTTAAATTTATGGCATACCTCATCAAATGATAGGGGTATCTAGAACATAATATACTCATGGAGAGGGGTAGGCAATTTTTTTTTGAAGATATCTTGTAACTCAGTATTGGGAATCAAATTTTTCATCTTTGAAAGCATGGTTTTATAATGAAGTACATAGTCATTGATTGATTGATTAGATCCTTGCTTGAGTTTTGAATTTGAGCATAAGATAAATTATCACTGATATTGATAAAAAAATGTGCTAGAAATTGATCTGTTAAAGGATTAAATGCATGAACCAATTGGAATGGGAGATCATATAACTAATGCAAAGCATAGTCCTTAAGGATTTGTGTAAATAAATTAGTTAAAAATCTATCATTGGAAGAATAGTCCAAACATGTTGCATCGAAGGCTCTAAGGCATTGCTCTAAATTACCTTTACTGTCAGAATATGAAAGCTTAGGAGCTACAAAAACTATAGGTAGGGAATAATTTGAAATATATGGGGTTAAATTATTATGAATCAAAACACATGAATCCATAAATGATTCACTTTAGAATCACTTTTCTCTAACTACAACACCTTAACTTGTAAATGTATAATAGTTTACTTGAGGGATCATTTAGTAGGCAATAATGATGATGTCACATGAGTAACCATTAAATGATGTACATAGGCTAGCTATATAATAATAAGCATAGTAATTTGAGAAAAACCTTGTGTTTCCCCAAAACCATGGGTGGGCATCACATGTGTAGCCAAAGGTGTAAACATAGGAATAATAATAGTAGTAATAGTTTGAACATTGATGGTGGAATCAATACCTACAAAATGTATATTAGTGTCAATGAAAATATCATGTTGTTGTTCCTCAAATGTGACAACGTTAGTTTTTTTTTCAATTTTTCATTTCTTCTCTAGTGACATGTAATAATGCATCAAACAAGTGTGTGTTTTTATGGAGAAATTGAGTTGTTTGTGTTTTGTCTAGTTCATCAAATCTACCCTCTACATTATATAATTTTTATTCAAAGATAATTTTTATTTAAATAATCATAAAAAATCATTAAGAGGGTGCATGGGAAGTGGAGGGAGATGAGTAGGAACATGTTGACTACCTCCATTCTACCATGCATGTTGAGGTACCCTACCTCTTCTAGTAATCATAACATGGATCATAAAATCCAATATAAGCCTTGGGAAAATAATGGGTGTCAGATGGTAGTAGGTATAACCTTCAAGTCTAAGGAGAAGATGAACAAAAGGAATAATGTATGCCCTTTGGCACCTATTAGTAATAAAAGGAAACTTAGATTGAATATTACAATAATATGAATTAAGGAAGGCTAAAGTTTGTTCATTATTAATTTCAGCCTTATTAGTCCACATAGATTTGATCCATGAAATTACATAGTTGTTATAAAATAAATTTTGAATATTAAATTAAAAACTATGTATATCCATTATAACAATGTGTAATTTTTGAGTTTGGGAAAATCTAAAATGAGGTATGAAAATCAAACCTTGAAGCAAAAATATAAAACCCTAGAAAGAAAGAAATAGTTCCTAAGGTAAAACCTCAATTTTTTCTATGTTCTAGATAAAAATGCAGGTTCACCAATATGTTTTACCTTATTTTGAATATGAAAACCTAAATAAGAGTAAAACTATGAATAATTTAGATTGTTTAAATTTTATAAATAATACGTGAATTTGAAAGTAAAAGGAAAAATATGATTGAATAATTGTGTTCAATATAAATAGAAATAACTTAAGGGATTAATATACTTAGCATGTTATTGTTCTGTGTAAGACTAAGATAGTGTGAAAGTGATAACAAGGGCTAAAAATTGGACCAAGAGCCACTCAAATCAGGAATTGGGTATCTAGATGTACCTATATGAATCTATCAGTATATGCACAAATTTTCTAGATGTTATTGTTTATCTTATGCCAAATTCATTTATGTACAATGCCTCTCTATTTCTATACATACTATTATGCCTATATGTAATCCATCTGTGTGTGTGATATCAAGGCTCACTATATGCATGATATCCAAAAACCATGTCTTGTTCTCTTTAAAACCCATGGTCCACTTTTAATACTAGGTTTAAGCCTACAAAAGGGTAAGAGTGGTGGGTTGAATAACCCCAACCACCCACTCCCCAATAAATAGTTAAGCATTACATACATATCCAATACTCTGAAGAGGGAATCTAAAACACACACAGTTCTCTTTATTAGGTGTATGTGTGCAATTTTGATCCTTTAATGAATACATCATGTGATCTATCTTTTGACACTTGGAAAATGGCAAACTTGGCTTGGATGAAGTGATTCAAACTTGGATATGACCTACTCCTTATGATTTATATCTAAATTGGGAAGTCTAGGGTAGTCCCTATGAATGTGTATAAGTGTATATATGTATCCTTGATGAGTGTTAGATAGGGAATAAGATTATACCTATTATGCATTTATATTAGATTCTTTGGGTACTTTTTCACATAAACAACATGCAAAATGTATGGGCCGATCCATGAAGATAATTTGAATTTAAAAAATGACAATTATTTAGCATGGGGATGAGTTCATTAGATTTATAAGCTTATGTAATTTCATAGGTAACTAAGTTTGATAGAATAATCTGAAGGGAAACAATACCGATTTAATGATATAGAGATAGTCTGAGTATGATAATGCATAGGTTAGGCACAAACTAGTGAATTCATGTAGGTGACTAATAAAAAATCAGGAAGGTCAGACCCATAAAAAGCATGTAGATGTGTGGTAAGGGTGTGTAAGATCCATATGTGTATGTAAATTCTTGTAAGGTGAATTTTAGTCAATAATAACATGATAAAGTGTCTAATATTATATTTTAATGTCTATAAAGGCTCTAAGAATGATATAACAAACTAAATATAAGAGAAATGAAGGTAAATTAAAAATTTAAACAAGATAGATGTATAAATTATAAGAATATAAAAGCAACAAATAATGCATGAGAGAATAACAATCAGATAAAAGTCTAGAAATAATTACAATGAACCCAAAATATATACACAAAATAAGAAATAAAGCAAACACTGGAGATGCACAACAAAATAAAATGAAGTAAAAAAGAAAGAAACTATGTACAATTGATTATTCATTTCAATCACACGAGGTTAGAAAGTAATTCTAACCAATTAAACCATAATATAATTATCTATGTGGCCATAATATGCATAAATAAATGACATATTATATTTCATAATCAAGATCTAGATGTCTCGAGGACCATGAATCTAAGAGTGCCAACATATCATCACTACTAGTATAATCATAAATATAAAATAAGGTCATCACAATATTTTAAGGTAGAGTAGATATAAGTATTAACACTAAAATAACCCATAAAATAAGGCACAAGGACAAATATAATATAAATACAATAAATGGAGACCTATAATGTGCCTAAAAAATATGAATGAAAGTACTTAGATATGTAAATAATTAATAAATGGGTTATAGATACATTGATTTTAGACTCACCTGTATCCTAATAGTCACTATAGATGACAATAAAAAAGGGTATAATAAAGTGTATAAGAGAATCCAAACATATGAAAAATCCCTATTATTGTGACTAGTATCAAACTACTATGATAGTGAAAATCTACTATCAGTATGTTTCGATAGTGATAGTCTATCTTGATAGTGGCATGTTTGTTTCAATAACAGTTATGCAGGTCTATATAGTTTGACACTTTACAAACCTGTTAATTAGTGACTATCTATTAAATAGCTCTTCTATATTTTTTAATAGATGCATGAGGTTTCTTTAATTCCTTCTCATTTGCTCTATCTCTAATTTGCTCCAATAGACTTTACAATGGCATAAAAACATTGATGTTATATTAAGGGAACTACCTTAGTCAATACCCTATTTGATGACAACTTGGAAATCAATAATCATGTAATTCAACAAGAAGATCCATGTATATTATAGCCACAATGCTTATCCTTATGTATGAAATGTAAGCAAGTAGTGGATTCTATATTCTATTTCACTAATCCTTGTTTTGGCTCAAGTATATAACAATTTAATTCTTTAATAAATAAAAATGTAGCAAAAATTAGTGTATAGGAAATCATTAGATGTGACCATTTTAATTATCTAAGCATATAATGCAATCTCTTGGTCTTTAAATACATTAAGGTTCTTAGTTCATGGGTCCCTTTCACCATGTTTCATTATACCTTAATTTTTGGATTTCTTACTCCCACAAGGTTGACTTACAGTAATAAGGTCTTAATTTTATTTTGATAAGTCTACACACACACACACACACACACACACACACACACACACACACACACACACACACACACACATATATATATATATAGATAGACTTATCAAAATAAAATTAAGACCTTATTAGTGTAAGTCAACCTTGTGGGAGTAAGAAATCCAAAAATTAAGGTATAATGAAACATGGTGAAAGGGACCCATGAACCCACAATCAACATGACCAATATTAGAACAATATGATAGTAATCAAAACATTATAATATTTTTTCAATAATGGTCAGGATGACCAAAACTCTAGAAACAAAGATCTACACATTTGCAAGAGTATCTAGAAGCATTCTTTGGGCAAATAAATGATAAATATGAAGGTGTTTAAGAATGAATAATCATAAGGGTAAGCTATATGGGGCCTAACACAAAGGAAAATGTGTCAATACATGTTGGGAATAATTACTTTATATAATACACAAACACAGACAATAGTTATGTTATTATAATCTCAAAATAACATAAGAATAATGGCATGCATAAAATACATAATATTTCACCAGGGAAAACCCTTTTAGATGAAAAAACCTAGCACAATAACCTTTGTTTATATTATTATCTTAACTATTTACAATATTACAACACACACCAATGTACTATAATTTATCATACAAAACTTTACTAAATCTACATTATACTATGTATATGAGCAATACATATACTTCATTGTGTATGTTTGAATCATCATCTCCCTGAGAGGATACATGCTTACATACCAAAACATCACCTTGTAACACTCTCTCAACAGGGAAATCCGATCACACCAACTAATAAGATAAGTAATCATAGCATAACGCTTCTCAATAACTCCATGTCAAAGTATTACCTATGCATTAATCAAACACCTCCAATAAATATATACAACCATATAAGTGTATATCAATGCCTAAAGTCTAACTTAAAAATCCATGGAAAAGAATTACCAAGGCATTACTCACACACCTACAATATATAGATACAATCATACAAATGTATATTAATGCCTCAAGTTTAACTTTCATTTGCACTACTACATTATATAACTCCTTATAACATCATATTATGAAATCATTAAACCATTAAAACCACTACGTAACCTTCATTAACATCACCTTCTAGTGTGAAACCATATCAAACCATTGCACAATTCTTGCATGAAATAATTATACAAACACCATTGTGCACACATTCTAAGCAACAATTTTGTACAAAGCTAACCTTGCACAAAACTATTTTACGTAGATCCATGATAAGTACAAAATGCATTTACAAAAATCACCCACATTTTGAAAACTTTTCATAAGGGAGCATGAATCCATAATTTTAGTAGCTGTGAGCAACTATGCATATCAATTTCATGCACCAATTACATAAGAGAGTACAAATCCATAATTTTAGTAGCTATGGGAAACTATTTCCATTATTTTCCTGCACCAAGAGAACATTTATGTATTCACCATTTTATTCAATGAATCAACACCATTTTCATCTATGTCCATCTTTTCCAACAAAATATTATTCTTTTTTTCCATCTTCCTTACAAAATGGTAGTGTGCATCAATGTGCTTTGACTGAGAATGGTATGCAAGATTAATTGCTAGATAGATTGCACTCTGGCTATTATAATTTGTACTTAGTGCTTTATGAATGAACCCGATAATAAATCACAAAATTTTAAGATAAATAACTTCCTTGATTGCATGAGTTTTTCTCATGTACTCAACATTTGTGGTGGATATCACAACACTTTCCTATCATTTTATCATCAACCTTACAACTCTACCAAATAAGTTGAATACATATGCATTGGTATATATATGACAATCAAAATATCTAGACCAATAATAATCCACAAAGCCCTACAGATTAAACATTTTTCTTTCCCTAGGTTTACCTTGATAGAATATTGCATAATCTACATGAATATCCTCTCACGATTGTCCAATGGTCCTTACATGGATTGACATGAATATTATCACTACTCTCACTGCATGTGCAATGTTAGGTCTCATGTAGACCATTATATACATCAAGATTCACGTCGCACTTATGTATAAAACCTAAGCCATGTCTTCTAACTCTTTTTGTGACCTGGGACACTATACATTGAATATTTTTTTGACCAACTATATAAGGTGTGAACATGAGATTAATATCCTACATCATCTCAACATATTTATTCTAGTCTAACTAAATATTCTTGCTCACATAATCTCATTTGATTTCCATGCCCAAAATAAATATTACAGTGTAGACAATTGAGAATTTATATTTTTTATCATTTCTTTGTCATTCCTGATCGATAATACGTCATCTAAATGGATAACTATGATTACAAAGTTATTACCTATTATTTTTTACTATAAACAAGGATTATTTTTACTTCGTACAAGCCTAAGTCTAACTATATATCTATCAAACTTATGATTACAAATTCATTATGATTATTTCAAGTCATACAAGGAATTCCTTAGTGTACAAAAAAAGTATTCTTTTCCTTTTAAATCAAAAATTTCTAGCTATGACATGTAGATATATTCTTGAAGCTCTCCATGGAAAAACATTATCTTAACATTGATATGATCTATCTCAAGATCAAATGAAATAACAATAGATAAAATAAGTTTAATAGAGGTCAACTTCACAAAAATATTAAATGTATCTCCAAAATTAATTCTCTCTATATGATAGAATCCATTTGCTACCAAGCAAGCATTATACATCTCCATTTTACCTTCTATGTTTCACTTCTTCTTGAAAACCCACTTGTAACCTACAAGTTTTCTACTAGTAGGAAACTTTACTAAGTACCAAGTATAATATTATCCAATTATTCCATCTCCTCCTTCATGGATTTATTCCTATACTTGATCTCATATAATTTAAGATCTTCATTTATCATCTTAGGGTCTTTATTAGCCACTGACAACAAGAACACAAAAAACTACTGGGCTAAACCTTTTAAGTACTTTACACTCATTTTATTCTCCTTAGAGTAGGAGTCACTATCTCCCCCTTTTCCTATGAATATTCATCCATCACCTCATACTTATATTCAATCTCATCATCATCCATATTGACATACATTTTTTATAATTCTTCCTTTGGTTGTTGTTCTTGCACATGAATCTTCTTCACCTACCTGAAGGCCACATTCTCATTATAGATTGCATTTTTATTATGGGATTCTATAAATTTTACCCTTTGATACCAATCCCATTACTAATAAAGATACAATTCATGGTCTTAAAGTCATGTTTTATTCTATCTTCCTTTCAAATATGGACATATGCTTCACAACTAAATATTTTTAAGGGTCACAGAGATGGTTTCTTACAAGTCCAAGATTCTTGTAGAGTTTTTTCAATCAGCATTGATGTGGATGATCTATTGAAAATATAACAAGAAAAAACCATTATTTCCACCCAATAATTTTGCTCCAAGTGCACACCACTAGTCATAGTTTAGGCCTTGCCTATCAATGTCCTATTCATCTACTATGAAACTCTATTCTATTAAAATGTGTATGGATTTGTCTTTTGCCTTTCAATTCCACACAACTTGCTTAATTTATTAAACTCATTTGAGAAATAATCACTCCCATTAACTGTGTGTATAACCTTTATCATTTTATTTATCTAATTCTCAACAAGAGATTTAAACTATTTAGGCTTCTTGAATATCTCATATTTCTTTTGTAGAAAAAATATATAGGTCTTCCTAGAGAAATCATTTATGAAAGACATGTAGAATAAATAACTACCTAGTGTTGAAACATCTTCCAATCCAAACACATCACTATGTATTCCCTAGAAAATACCAATTTATCACATAACATTGGAGGGGAATTTTGCTTGAATTTACTTACCATATAGGCAATGTTTGTAGAAGTCAAAATCCAAGGGATAGTCAACAATACCTTCCACCATACCTTTAGTCTATAGTTCATGCAAACATATCTCTCTAACATGGCCCATCCTATAATGATTTATCATTATCTTCTCTACGAGAAGCAATTCACTTTTTTATAACCTAGCCTTGACTTTAGGAATAACATGATTCATTAAAAACGCTAGTTGTAGATGCTTAAATTATCAAAAAGACCCTTATTCTTGGTGTCTTGTACCTCATTTACCATATTGAGTAAACTTATACATTTTAGCATGTTTCTGGGACAATCCCAAACCCACATAGGTCTAAATTTGCTCTACTAAGCCTATAAAAAACATATGTTTTACTTTGTTTACACCTAAGTGATAAAAAATAATGAAAACCATGCATTAATTTAGATTATAAAATATACAACAATAAACATGATAATTTTAATTGAAAATGACTAATTGATATGATAACTAATTGATTTACAAATGACAAAAAAATAGAGGGATGATGTACCTAGCTTATTTTTCATGCCTATTGCTCACATAAAATGTCACATGATTTGGAAACATTTTGTATGAGCTTCTTCAACTCTTTAAATTAGAAATAATGGTTGCAAACTTACCTAGATGATGTCAGAAAAGCTAGATGCCTATGATACCTAACATTATTAGGTTTTATCAATAGTGTCTCTACACGTAGTGGGGGTCTAAAATTTTTATAAGCCTTATGCCTGAGCCTGTAATCTAGTTTTATGTATGTGCACTTATTTTTTCCTTTGTTGAAATACATATTTTCTATCTACTTCACCCAAACCATAATTGTGCTTGATCAACCACAATATGTCCTTAGACTAAGGTTATTATTTAGGGTTAGATAGACCCAATAAATCCCTACTAAATAGATATGTGTTTCCTATATTCCAATGCTTTGAACATGGCTCATATCACACATAGTTTTCCCACTTGTGTGTGTGTGTGTGTGCATGCAACACCATGAATAATCTAGAATGCAATTATATCTTTTGATCTTTGATATTTATCACCATGTAACTTTGAATTTTTATATTCAAATTTGGATTTAATAAATACTCTAAGGTTGATAGAGATATTAAGATGTGTATATGACTTTTGATAATGTTCCAAGAGAGTGCTAGGTGATTTCTCAATGTTTTCAAGACTTGCCAAGTGAAAACTAGCCTTAGGGGTGATTTATATTTGTAGATGGATCTTTATTGATTTACCACTATGAACGACCCATAAAATGTGTCTAGTCCACTAATTGAGACTTACCAAGTTGAAAATTAACTAGTAAGGGCTCATAAATTTTATCAAAAGAGTAATACACTTGTAATGATTGACATTGTTTGGGTTTACCAATATTATCTTGGAATTGAAAAACATGGATCTAAAATATGGAGAATATATTTATAGAATTTATAAGAGTTTTTCTATAGACTAAATTAATCATGAATAAATATATTTGGAAAATAGAGGTGGCTAAAACAACAAATGGGTAGACAGATAGAGGGAAAGTGTGCTCAAGAGTCAAATATATGTGTATTGTCCAAGTGTGTTAAAGCATGTCAAATTTGATGTTTCCAAAGCACCAAAGACCAAATTTAAGTCTCTACATATGCCCCCTTTCTAATCTAGTATTCTAAATGCTAAGTTAAAAAGATAGTAAATAAATAAATTTGATACCTATGATAACAACATGATGTTGATAGGTACAACTAAAATGTATCATTTACTACATGTAAATTCTACAAAAAACATATATAGAACAATGTTATTTCATAATACAAATCTAAAATAATAAGAAGCATTAAAAAGGATTGAAATTGAATAACTAAGGAATTAATACACCTGATGGTATGTGAACTAAGCTATCACTTATTGAACTTGACTAGAGAATGTCATGGGGTGAAAATTCCCCAATGAGATGTAACTTCTGAAACTGTGAGTTCATGAGTGCAAATGCCCCAACCATTATTGGAATAGTGGTGCTAGAAGTTGAACAACATAATAACCTAGATCACATTGCCTTGTGTATCAAAATAACCCATTTGAGGAGTCCTAAAATTAGGTTCATATGTAAGAGGATCAAAAATTGTAGATGGATATAGACCTAAAGTGATTATGTAATACCATGATTCCCCCAACAATCATCAATCTATGAAATAGAAAAAGTGTTTGCACAAATAAAGTCCATTTCCTATATGATCCATTTGTCCCTTAAAATGATGTATAATGTCAAAATTTATCCCAAAATATCATATAAAATCTCAATTGTTCTTGAAAATCATGTTAATATGTCTCATTTTTTTCAATTTAACTCATCTGAATCATAAATCTATCTCAAAATGTGAAATACTCTAATTTAGATGCCTTCAATATCTAAAAGAAGCAAATTATATGCCCTAATTTTGATATGAGGGATAATCTTGTGAATCACTCATCTCCAAATAAATAGTTATGCACATCATGTGTACATAGAAAAAGTATAATAATGTAAAGTACATACACAAACATGATAATATATGTCCCTATAGAAAAAAAGGATCATTACAAGCACATATGAAACATGTAATATGAGGCAAGGGAATTTATTTTTTAATTAAACACAAGATATAATAATGATAATTATTTTGAAAATAGTTATTAAATTAAACTAGTGATGTCAATGAAACTTACAATAATGAGTGTTTTAGTAAATTCATGATATAAATCATGGCAACATAAAATAGAAATAACTAAAATATAATAGAGATGTGTGTGATATAAATCATAACACCAAGCACAAACTAATAGTAAATTATCTCCATAGAAGATATGTAAACATGAAGACACAAACAAAACTATAGTGAATAAGCCATAATGACACATATCATGATCAACAAACACATAAGCATGTAAGGCATGACTTGAATTTGACATGACATAAATATGACATGGACTAGAAGATATTATAACATAACTAACACATGATGTGACAAGGCACAATCAATGTACTCACAAAATATATAATAACTAGTATATAATACAACATTGATTAAATAATATCATAATCATCAATATCAAATAAGAATGGAGAAATTAATGTTAGTCTGCATAATTAGTCAATGTCACCATATATTAAAAAAAACATAATATCCATAGGAAATAACACTGTAAAAGGTATGAACAAGATCAATTCATGTATAAATAGTCTAGGTAGCTCAATACAATCAATGGAATTGCATACAAAGATATAACCTAAAAAGTGTACCAATATGTTGCTAGCATGGGCATGCCTCCAATGTGGAAATGTTACTCATGGGTGAGATGAATCTCATAAATTTATATGTCCATGTCTCATTATAACCTATATGTCCTTATCTAGCTCATGTATGCCATCAAAAGCACATGCATAAAAAATGGATAAGTAACTCACCATGTATATGACAAATTACATTAAGCAACTATGTACCATCAAAACAAGTCATTCACAGGTCTTAGTTTGGTATTTTTGAATATTTATATGTTTTTTAATTTTTTGAAATATTGATATAAACAAGCACTAAGTAAATGAAGTAAAGCCAAGGTAAAAACACTACAAAAAATATAAGAATATGAGAGATCCAAATTTTCAATATCATAGTTTAACATTTAGTGTGCATTAAGTGTAGTAGAAAATTAATCTGAAGAAGGTAAGATATATGTCTCCAATATATAGTAAATTCATAATTTAAATGAGTATATAATAGAACTCATAATAGGTGCATGCCCTTAGTGGGAAAGAGTCAGTGTGTAAACGTCATAAGATATGTAGAAATAGAATAAATGTGATCATGTAAGCTTAATGTATGCCATGAAAAAAGTAACATAGATAGTCAACATGGAAAAGTGGGCAATTAGGATACTGCATCGAGGTGTAAAATGTCTCAAAGAATGGAAATTAAGACTAGAATACTATAAAGGATGTATATGCACATGTCACTAAAGGATAACTAGCATGAATGTCTAGATCAAGATAATAAATCTAAAGGCAAGGGTCAGTGAAACATAATAATAATATCAAATCCAAGGGATATAATAATAATTGATGCAAAGTTATATGTACATTACCATGTTATAATATAATAAATTAATTAATAAAATCAAGAGTGGATAATCAAGTGAGAAATCAATGAGAATCTATGTAAAATAATTTGAAGCTAACCTATGATTCCATAAATGGGATGATAAAATAGAGGTCTTGTATATCTTGGTACAAATTTCACATGTCATGGGAAAGGTGTAGCACATATATCACTAACATAATTTGAAAAATGGTCACAAGCTATATAATATTTTGAATTTTTAGATGATCAAGATAATCATGTATGTGTTGCATAACTCTAGTAGTCTGAGTAACCTATGGACCCTTGTGTATGTCAAGATAAAACATCTGTGTTATTTGGGGAACACACTCATAAGACTACTAAAAAACTACCATAGGATGTGATAAACTAGGTAATGTATGTTGAACTTGAATAGGTCATTGATGTAGAGGATGTTGGAGAATCAATCATCAAGGAAGATCAGTCACTTATTAATATAAAAAAATCTAGATGATTTATGAGGTTAAAAATTATGCATGTTGTATAATAAGCTATTGTGGAATCACAATAGGAAATGTCTCAGTCTGGACATGGTACTCATATGGAACACCAAAATTTATAACCACTTTGCTATTATGGACATACTTCAAGCATCGATGTAATAAAGATGGAGTTGCATGTATCTCATGTATCCATGATTATCCTAATAAAATGTCAATGGACCAGTGTTGGGAAAAACTAAGAACTAATTAGAAATAGTTATTTTACCTATGATTGGTAATGCAATAACCATAAGAGTATTTTGTCAATTTCCCTCAAATATTTTTACTATGTTTATTGTATCCTTAAATCTCTTTGTCAATTTCCCTTAGATCCTTTTACTATGTTTATTGTACCCTCAAATCTCTATGTCTAACCAATACTAGTAAGTAATGTCATAATGTATATGTTTTCACTTGACCCATTATCCACCATAACAATGTGTATGGGATGTGAGTTAATGAAAGCACGTATAAATAAATGTGCATTGGTATAATCTTCATTAATAATTTCATGGTCATCAAATGTAAACTTATGCCATCATACTTGTGTATCCCTAAGTATACCAATAAGGCCATCTATAAGATGAGCCTCCTCAATTCTGTGAGCATAGGAAGCTAGAGGAGGATGTAAATTGTAAGTCATATGTACTTAAGGATTAGCCTTGGTTTTTTATTCCTCATGTTTTGGAAATGGATATATAAAAATATTAAAATTTATATTATGTTGTGCACTTGAATCATTAAAAGGAGTGTTATTATCATTACACTCAATAATATTATTCTCATTTAGGTTTTGAATCTTATGTCTTAAATCAGAACATCTATTAGTTGAATATTCTTTGCATCTATGCCAAACACAATATGCATTGATATCAAAATTATTAGATTGTGGTTTTATCATGTTAATTTCCATAGGTGGAGGAAGGGATATGAGGTTTCACTCAAGTAATTTTTACAACATATTATTAAGAGGTTCTGATAATTGTGTAAATTGCCTCCATGGAGGAGCCTAAAGGATAAGCCTGTTAGTAGGTTATGAAACCACATTAATTGTTCTTTTATCCTCATTCTTATCATCATTATTATAAATTTTGAATGGTAATTTTCTTTGAAATTTATCATTAAAATAAATTTAAGGATATTTCCCATAACCTATCTTCACCATACATGACTTATATGCACATATCCTCTTGTTCACCATTCTCTCACATCCACAAGTTTGATATGAGTGTGACCCTCCAATTTCACCATAAATTACCTATAAGAAACTTTTAGTTTATGTTAAACAAGATTAATATCTTAATCAAACATCTATAGATCTTTAGAACTATATTCCTATTTTCTAGACACCAACATCAAGCTTAGGCAATTCATCGACACAACTGACTTGAGGGTGACATTAATGTAGATACCTAAATTAGGTCATAATTACTTGAAAATGATAATTATTTACATATTATAAACTAAATGACTTATGATCAAATAAAAGACTCTTATTTGATACTCTTATAATCCATTCAACTATATGTAGGTTTGACCCTTTGTTTACTATTATCACTATACTAAACTTTTAATATCAAATTCTTGAGATATCTAAAAATACCTTCAGACTAGTCCATAAAAAGAATCATTATCTTTGTTCCTTTTGGATAATCCACTCTAAGAAGACAATGGTGAATTATGCCCTTGTCCACTTGGGCCAGTCACATCCCATGACAAATAATGACTATTTTCCAACTTTGAAGTTATCATTTTACATCTTATGGAATGTTTCACATGGTTTGTTGAAGGAAATTGTCAAAATATTTTTTGCCTATAAATACATGTCAAGACGCATTCATTATGGACACTTGTGATTCACTTTGTAAAAACATTTACAATTATGCAAGTTGAGAAAATTTTCCCTATTCTACCTAAATTATGCATTATTCATAATATATGCATTATTCATAATATATGTAAAGATTCCTCTAAATCAAGTCAAGAGTTTTCATTGCCAAGAATCAAAGCCATATTCTAGTTTCATACATATAGTCAAAAGAGAAAAATTGCATATTCACTCTAGGTGGGAGAAATTCATGGGTTTGATTATCCTCCTTGGAAATTTGGATACGTAGGCAATGATCATTCATCAAGGGGGTGATTGAGGTCAAGTTAATCCATTACATTACTTTCCTTTACGTATAGGTTTTTAAGTTATCAAATTACCCTAAGGGTTTCAAAGATAAGAGAATACAACCAATAATTTTTTCATGGAAAAACCCTAATTGAGATATCTCATATTTATCCTCATCTGTAGATGCAATAGGTGAAATAATAAATTTAGATGCACATTCAACCCATAAAAGTTTGTGGTCAATGAAATTAGGGATATTGTGCCTCTGCATACTAATTATGCTGTTGTCTAGATTCCTCTTCTACTTATGCTATTGTTCTATTATTTCCATATTCCTAATTTCTCTATCTTTTAATCTCTATTATCTGTCATATTCAACTCAAAAAAGTATATGATTTATAGACTAGAGTGCACTACTTCTCCATCTACTTACAATGAACATGTCCAGATTCTATTTTATTCTTGCTTTTGGTACTGACCCTACATAGTCATCTCTTAGTCTAATTTTCATAGTCTAATCTTTAGAATAATTAATATATTTTAGTGTGGTAACTAAGCATTTTTATTCTTGGTACTTTCCCAAAATAACACTTTTTTATATTTAACAAATTATCAAAATTAGAATAGTTAATCATTTGTATATATTTAACACTATGATATTTCTAGTTTTACACCTATATGTATAATAACACTTCTTAATTACACTTTAGTGTTTTATCAAAAATAGGGTAAAACATTACAGTGGACCCATGACTTTGTTTTTGAGCCTCTACTTTTTGATTTCATTTTTATTTTTCTTTGTTTTCCTATAATTATGTTCTTTTAAAACTCATAAAATTTGTCATTTTTGACAAAGCGATTAACAATTTTCCTTATGCCATGGTGTGAAGGGTAATACCCAAATACTCAAGCGATTAAATTACACTATTCATGGATTGTAATTTCCATATACCTCATGACATATTAAAAATGCCTTGGATTTTATTTTTAATTATAAGAAGTCTTCAACCATTTATTCTTATAGTGCAACAATAAGTGGTTAGCCCTAATTGTTGGAGAGTTATCAATGATGTCATGAGGATAGCATGGAGGTGTCCTATTGAGTGGATGAAGTGCTTTGATAGCTTAAGTGACAATGACAAAGTGTGTAATATGCTTGTCCTAGTGTACTTGAAGTTGGCTTGGTTGATCTTTAGTTTTAACATGGTTAGAGATGTTTAGGGATGAGAATGGAGTTTGAGCATGTGTAAGAGGTCCCTAAGATGTTTTATAAGATTTGAGTGCTTATGTTTATAAATATAATTCATCTAATTGTCTATAATTTTCATCTAGATAGTTTTTATTTAATGGTAGAAAATTTGAGTAAGCAGTTTGATGATGTCATAATTACCACATGGGAATGAGTCAAGGGGGGTTGGTCATATGGTTTTGATCACATTAGTCACTAATTGTTATGTGCCAGATCTCAAGTCATGCATTCAAGCATGGTCAAAGATATGAGGGTGCCTATTTGGATTCTCAGTCAGAATTCATTATTTTCCCATACTTAGCCAAATTTATATGTGGCCAAAAAGAGCTGAGTAAGCATGTTGATAAGGTCAACATTCACATGAAACGAGATGTCAGGACAAAATGGTCATATATGTTTGTTTAATTTTTTACCTAGTTCTTATGCACCAAAATTTAGTTCATGTAATGTAGCACAATAAAAAATATGCATGTGAAAATTTGGGTTCCCAGGTATTTTGACAATATTTTCTATGTTCAAATAGAAATGAGTAATCAATTTGTTGATGTCATATCTTGCACATGTGGACATTTCAGGAGAAGGTGATCATATGGGTTTGTTTAGTTTTGAGCCTAGTTTATTTGAGATAAATTTTAGATCATGCAATAGAGTGTGTCAAAAGATATACATGAGCAAAGTTGGCCTTTTTGGCAGTTTCAGGCATAGTTGGCTCTATGGAAGAAAATTATGAGTGAGCATGTTGATGATGACATATATCACACATGTGTGGGTTCTATGAGTATATTTTTATATGGATGGAATATCCTATGTGGGGAGATTATATGATCCAAGTTTGAGATCATGCGTTGAAGTGCAGAAGAAGTTATTAAGGTTAAAAAATGTCTACTTAGGCAGATGAGAAAGGTTCCCATACTTAGTCAAATATGTAAGTGGTAAAGTTCAAACAAGTCTTGAGAATATATATGCAGTGAATTTAACCAAGATGTTTGGAAGTAGTGAGATGAGGATAGGTGCATGATGTTTAATTTTTGAGCAAAGGTAAAGGGTAAAGATCTAATGGTGAGCATGGGTTCATACAGATTGATCAAACGGTGAACACTTTAAAGTAAAGACCTGAATGATCCAAAGAGATTGATGGTGTGTGATAAGTCAAAATTTCAATATTACATGAGATGAGGTCAATGTTTCCAAATTTTAACTGTGACTATTTGCATTTGAATATTTTAATTTTGTAAGGGAAAATACTAGTGTCTTGTTTTTGGACCATATCTTTTGATTTAGATAGAATTTGCTCATGCTATAAAATACAAAGATTAAGAGGACTCCATGATTGGTATAATGAATCTAATTTGAAGATATGAAAGTGTTTATATTCAAATACATTGAGCTCTAAAGTTGACTATGTGTTCTTTCTTAATCTGAAAGTGACCCAAGAAGAATGGCCATACTTGTATTAATGATGTTTTGATGCTTAATGATGACTTGGATATTGGGAAGTATTTTATGCTCCATGAAGATGATATATGAGGATTTTTTAGATGTGATCAATCATATATAATGTGAAAAAATATTAAGAATTTGACTATGTATTCGTTCATGATGTTCTTGTGCACTAGGTCAGTGTTTGAGTTGTTTGAGCATATGCAGAGGTGAGAAAATATGACTATGATCATTTGAGGATGTCTAAGGGGACATAAGGAGTGGACCCATGTATTTTAAAGTGGTATTATGTTCTTGTTTTGATTGATGGTGTATTAAATGGGTGAATAGGTCTCCATGAGATGTAGAAAAGCTACAAGGGCCTTATTAAAAGGTGCAACTGCTTAAGGGTGACCCATAGATGCTTTGGAAAACTTATGAAGATTTTATTGAGCCATTTATTTATGTGTTATATGCCTTAAGGGTTTAGGAAATTTTAATGGTTGATCATGAAGTTGTTAATCATGAAATCCCTATATATAATGAAACCAAAGAAGATGGTTTCTAGACTTGAAGTGAGAGGCTTGTGAGAGGAGTGAATGTAGAAGCAAAAAATAAGGAGGTTGAGTATGTCCAATGGATGAATTGAGAAGCAAAGAAAATTAAGGGATATGTATATGACCTATAGGTCATATTTTTGATGGAACAATAGTGCTCTTACAGGTTGAGCATGAGCAAAGAGGTCTAGAGTGATCCAAAAAGGTGTTTTGTATGTCTTGAGAGTGAGAAAAGGTTATTTAGTGTTTGTGAGACCTTGGTGGCTGGTTTGAGAGACTGATCAGTGTGTTGAATATGTGTATGAACATTTAGTCATATTGTTGATGACTATGATATATTTGTTTCTATGAAGGATGCATTGAGTGTGAAGGGTTGAAGAGTGGGGATAGTTGGGATAGGTAATGTGTCCTAATTGATATTTGTATGTTGGTTCAAGTATATAATGTATTTTGACCAACATGGAGTATTTTTGTGATAGAGTTATTGATGAGAAGAGTAGATTGGTCCAAAAGGTGGCTTTGGATACATTGAGTGAGTGATAATCAGAGTTTCATCATCAGGTGTTGAAGACATCAATTCAAAGGTGGAGTTGTTCTAGGTGTTATTGTGGCAGCTCAACATCTAAGGGGGTTGCAGTCTCCTTGTATGGTGAAACTTGATAAAGATCTAGTTGTTGTGGTAGCTCAACTAGATAGGTGTAGTAGATTATTATGGGATTGAAGTCTCACTAAAATTAGGAATGGTATTTCTTTGATCAGTTGCTTACTGGTCTAAATTGGTTCTTGTTATTATAGGATAGTTGTCCAATTATAAGTTCAAGTGGGGTTTATTCCCCAAGAGGGTTTCACACGTATGTATTATGTTATGTGATTGATATTGCATTATATTTATTGTTCATTGCTATGAATGATGTGTATGCCTCATGAATGTATGTATTGACTGATTAAGAGTTTGAAAGGATTGGAAATTGAAGTCAATATTTGGGCTCATTGATTCACCCCCCTCTCAATGATTGTATCTCTAATAATTGGTATTAGAGTGGGTCCTTTGGAGGAAGCCTAATAACTTGAAGGTGATCCTAAGTAGGTAAAAATATGCTAGGAAGTTGAAGAAATAAAATCAATAGTGGAAGGCTGTGATCAAGTACTTGAAGAACATATATGTACTTTGAAGAAAGATGCCAAAGAGGATGAGAATATTATCAATGATCTCAAGGTTCAATTAGTAGATACCAAGATAAGTTTTTGTTCAAAATAAAAGAACATAATGTGTGATGAAGAAGTTTGCCATCATAGTGAAGAACAACTTGATCTAGAAGTTGAGCTCATGGGTGCACTTGGTAAACTGAAGGAGCAAAAGAAGAAGAATCATAAGATGAGAAATATGATCAAAGGTATTGAAGCACAAGTTAGTTCTCTTGAGGGAAGTTTGATAGAGCAAGCTTGTCAAATAAAGGATGACATGGCTAAAGAATCTAAGAGTGATAAAGAAACTATCTAAGTTCTCAGAGTTCAGTTAATGGCTACAATTTCAAGTATAAGAGCCAAAGAGGATGAGAGCATTCAATTAGAAACCAAGCTAGGTTTATTAATGGTTGAGAATGAGCTTGTTATAGTCAAATTGAATAAGCTAGAAAAGAAGCACGAGGAGCCTAAGTATGTCAAGGAGAATGTAAGCTTTGAAAGTAATGAAAGAAGGTCTGTTAGATACCTAAATGCTTCAAGGTATGCTAGTTTATTTCATGGTCATTGTTATACATGTAATATGTATGGTCATAGAGCTAAGGACTGTAGAATGAATTTTTTCAAGTATGAACATTCATGGAGCCATGATAGAAGGAGTTTTTGGCCAAACACTGATCATAATTCAAATTTGTCAAAATGTATGAATGATGTTATTTGTTTTAGTTGTCATAAGAGTGGACATATTGCTAAATTCTGTTCAAATAGTTTTAATAGGTCTTCAAGGTATGTCAAGGGATATAAAGTCCCTAGAAGGTTTGAGAAAGGACAAACTCAATTATGAACACTAAAGGTAATCATTGCTAATTCTTCTAGTCATAAGGTTGATAAGAAAGTTTCTCTAGAAGGCTATGTTACAAATCATGATAAGCTCAAGGATCAAGTAGGTAAGATGGTTGTAGAAGAAAAGAAGGGTCAAACTATGGTATAGAGACCTGAGGTAGTAAACATTAAGAAGACTAACCTTGTTGAGTCTAAGAGTCTTAATGGATTATTTGCTAAGGTGGAAAAAGGATCAGAAATAAAGGAGAGTCAAGAGGTTTTATTAACAACATTTACTGACAAATTCAAATAAAATAATGAAGTCAATGATTTAGTTAAAGTCAAGTAGGATTTCAAGTTAGAGAAAGATATGGAGATATGGGAGTCTCCTAAGTTTTGGGACTTTTAGTGTCTCTATGTCAAAGGAGTGTCTCTATCTAAGCTTTAAGGAGACACTTGTCAGTTAGAAGAAGCTTGGTGGCTATCAGATATTGTTTGGTGAGAAGGTATGAAAACAAGGTATGTTTGTGCACTCTTTTTATATATATCTATTTATTAGAGAAAATAAGACTGTGAATAATCTCAATGGTCCTATCTTGAGAAGGAGTTAGCTTGTTGTTCATGGTTTGGATGCTTTGGTATAAAGGTGAGTTTCAAATATCTATCTGCATATCAATTTGTGGTAGATGCCAAGTGAGCCTGCAAATTGAAGGCTTTTATTCTAGGCTTATGTTCTAGATCTTGCTAAGCTTATTAAAAGATTTTTGAATAGTTATTTATGCCACATAAGTTCATAGTGTTCTAAATATGAGGTATCTCTATATGAGTATTGACTATGTTTGGAAAATATTTGAAGACTTGTTGAAGATGTCATGTTCCTAATAAAATATGAAGTTAGGGGGAGATTTGTAATTGGTTAAGTCCAAGGATAAGAGGAATGAGTAATTTGAATCTAATAAAGAAAGTGTGGAGAAGCAAGTTTGTGTGCTCAAGATGATAATGCCAATCATAGAAGTCTTTAGTTAAGGGGGAGCAACAAGTTTATGAGCTTGCTCTAGAGATTTGTGAAGGAGATATTGTACAAGATCAGAATGGGTGTTTGCAGATGGCATAATGAGTTTGATACAATGTCAAGAAGCTTTTGGTACTCAAAAAGGTATATTAATTTATTTTTGATTTGATCTAGGTGCTTTTGAGGTCTAAAGGTATGTATGTTCTAATTGAATATTTTTGAGTGCTCTTGGTTTTTTCAGTTTTTGACTTAAGGGAAAGTAGGCCTAAAATGGTTTATAATAAGTCTATGTTACCAAAGGTATGGTGGATAAATTTTTGGGTCCAAAAGTGTGTGATGGGTGTTTCTAGGTATGCAAGAAGTTTTAGAGGTGTGCGTTGACTAAAAGGTACTGTGTTGATCTCTTTTGTTTTGAGATTCTAGTGTTTTGTGCTCTGATAAAAAAGTGGGTTGCCTTATGATTTGAGGTATGAAGATTATTAATATGTTTAATAGGAAAAGGGGGGGTCAAAACAAGCTTCATATAGAATTGAAGGTTTTTGGTTCTCAAGTTATTCAAGCTTTTGTCAATATGTAGGGCTAATTGGCTAGTGGGTTTGTGAAGGAAGTATGTTGTAGAGAATGATCTTGGTGATGAAAATTGGTGTGTTTAATGGGGAATATGAGAGTGATCTAGATATGAAGTTTTATGTCTTAAATTTATGTATACTAAAAATTGTGAGCTCTGAAAGTTCTAGGTAGGGCTATAAGGAGGCTAGACAGGCCTAGTTTGAAGAAGAGTGCTTGTTGTTCAACTTCTACAAAATAGAAAGGTATGTTTGTTTCAAGGAGAGTTCTAAAGTTATTTTAGAGCATGTTTCTTGTTTAGTGAGTGGCATGAAGTTCTATTGATGGTCCTTGAGGTGGTTTGAGAGAGAAGTCTAGTAAGCCTATATGGTGATTCTTCATGGTGTGTGGAGATCTAAAGATGCTCAGAAGGTGCAATTTCTTAGAGTTAGTAGGGAGAGTCCCTCTAAAATATTTAGTGATGTGTTCCATTATATTTCTATTTTGTGTGTTCTTTATTTTTTAGTTGCAGTGCTTGGTTGAAGAGAGTGTTAATATGGAGCAAGAGGATGTTGTTAAGACAAGCCAAAGTAGGCTCAAGGTAAGGGGGTGTTTGTATCATCTTTATAATATGGTATTTTCCTATTTGATAGTATTTTTAGGTCCTCAGGATGAGTTGGTTCCCACCTTGTCATTGTGTCAAAGGGTAAGAAAGTTCTTGTCATGGGAGTGCTTTGAGAGAGAAGGAAGGTGAGTTATATATTGTTATATGATGTTTGTTGAGATCAATGACAAAGGCATAAATAATTGGAAATTTATCAGTGATGTCATGAAGGTGTCTTATTGAGTGGATGAAAATATTTTATAGCTTAAGTGACAATGACAAAGTGTGTAATATGCTTGTCCTAGTGTACTTAAAGTTGGCTTGGTTGATCTTTAGTTTTGACATGGTTAAAGATGTTCAGAGATGAGTATGAAGTATTAATAATGTGAAAGAGGTACCTAATATTTTTATAATCTTTGAGTGATTGTGTGCATAAGTGGAATTTATCTAGTTGTCCATAGTTTTCATCTAGACAGTTTTGTTCTAATGGCAAAAAATTTGAGTAGGTAGTTTAATGACATCATAATTGTCATGTGGGAATGAGTCAAGGGGAGTTGGTCATATGGTTGTGATAAAATTAGTCCCTAGTTATTATGTACCATATCTCAAGTCATGTTTAGAAGTGTGGTTAAAGATATGAGGGTGTAAATTTGGCTTCTCAGTTAGAATTCATTGTTTTCCCATACTTCTAAATTTGCATATGGCCAGAAAGAGCCAAGTAAGCATGTTGATAAGATCAGCATTCACACACATGGAGGTGTCAAGACGAAATGATATTATGGGTTTGTTCATTTTTTCCCTAGTTCTTATGCACCAAATTTTAGGTCATGAAATATAGCGTGATAAAAGATATGCATGTGTAAAGCTGGGCTCCCACGTATTTTGATAGTATTTTCTTTGTTCAAATAGATCTGAGTAAGCAATTTATTGACATCATATCTCACATGTGTGTAAATTTAAGGAGAAGGTGATCATATGGGTTTGTTTAGTTTTGATACTATTTTATTTTTGATAAATTTTAGATCATGTGATGGAGTGCATCAAAAGATATGCATGAGAAAAGTTGGCCTTCCAAGCAATTCCAGGCATCGTTGGCTCTACAGAAGAAAACTCTGAGTGAGCATGTTGATGATGGAATATATCACACATGTGTGGGTTTTAGGAGAATATTATTATATGGATGGATTATCATATGTGGGGAAATCATATGGTTCAAATTTGAGATAATGCATTAAAATGTAGAAGAAGTTATTAAGGTTAAAAAATGGCTACTCGGGTAGATGAGCAAGGTTCCCATACTTAGTCAAATATACAAGTGGTAAAATTCAAGCAAGTATTAAGAATATCAATGGAGAAAATTTTCCCCAATATGTTTGGAAGTAGTGAGATGAGGACAGGTGCATGATGTTTAACATCTGAGCAAAGGTAAAGGATAAAGATCTAACAATAAGTGGGGGTTCATACAGATTGATCGAACAGTGAGCACTTTAAAGTAAAGACTTGACTAATCCAAAAATAAAGATGGTGCATGATAATTCAACATTAAAAGATTACATGAGATGAGGTCAACATGTCTAAAGTTTAACTGTGACCATTTGTATTTGAATATTTGAATTTTATAAAGGGAAATACTAGTGTCTAGTTTTTGGACTATATCTTTTGATCTATATAGAATTTGCTCATGATGTAAAAAGAAAAGATGAAGAGGAATCCATGGTGTATCTAATGAGACTAATTTTTAATATTTTTAAGAGTGTAAATTCAAATATATTGATCTCAAAAGTTGACTGTGTGTTCATGCTTATTCTAGAAGTGATCTGAGAAGAGTGTTTGAGATTGTATTGATGTTTCATGATGACTTGGATATTGGGGAGTATTGTAGACTCCATGAAGATGCTCTATGTGGATTTTTGAGGTTTGATCAATCATATGCAATATGAACATGGCTTAAGAAGTTGAGTGTGTATTTGTTCATGATGTTCTTGGGCACAGGTCAGTGTTTGAGTTGTTTAAGCATACACAGAGGTGAGCTAAGATGATTGTGATCATTTGAGGATGTCAAAAGGGACATAAGGAGTGGACCCATGTATTTTAAAGTGGTTTTATGTTCTTATTTTTCTTTATGGTGTGATAAATGGGTGAATATGTATCCATGAGACCTATAAGAGCTACAAGGGCCTTATTAAAAGCTATAGCTACTTAAGGGTGACCCATAGATGCTTTGGTCAACTTATGAAGATTTTAATTGAGCCATGTATTTATGTGTTATATGAATTAAGGGTTAAGGCAAGTATAATGGCCAACGATGAAGTCTTTAATCATGAAAGTGAATGCTGAAGTGAATAAGTGAGGAAGCTAAGTGTGCCCAATGGATGGGTTGAGAAGTAGAGCAGATTAAGGACTATGTGTATGACTTGTAGGTCATGTTTATGATGGCACAATAGTGCTATTTTAGGTTTAGCATGAGCAAATAGGTCTATATTGATCCAAAAGGATGTTTTGGATGTCTTGATAATGAGTGAAGGTTAGCTAGTGTCTATGAGAGCTTGGTGGCTGGTTTGAGAGACTGATCAGTGTGTGGACTATGTGTATAACCATCTAGTCATATTATTAAAGACTGTGACAGAGTTTTTGCCATGAAGGATGCATTTAGTGTGCAGGGTTGAAGGGTGGGGATCGTTTGGATATATAATGTGTTCTAATTTATCTTTATATGTTGGTTCAGGTATGTAATGTACTTTGACCAACATGGAATGTTATGGTGATAGAGTTATTGTTGTGAAGAGTAGAGTGGCCCAAAAGGTGGCTTTGGATACATTGAGTGAGTGATAATTACATTTCCATCATTAGGTGTTGAAGAAATCAATTTAAAGGTAGAATTCTTCTAGGTGTTGTTATGACAACTCAACATCTAAGGGGGTTACATCCTCCTTGCAAGGTGAAACTTGCTAAAGATCTAGTTATTATGGCAACTCAGCTAGACAGGTGTAGTAGCTCCTTGTGGGTTGAAGTCTCACTAAAATTAGGAATGGTAGTTATTTGATTAGTTGATTAATGGTCTAAATTGGTTCTTGTTATTATAGGACAATAGTCTAATTGTAGGTTGCAGTGGGTTTTATTCCCCAAGAGGATTTCCCATGTATGTCTTATGTTATGTGCTTGATATTGCATTGTATTTATTGTTCATTTCTATGAATGATGTGTATACCTCATGAATGTATGTATTGACTAATTAAGAGTTTAAAAGGATTAGAAATTGAAGCCAGTATTTGCTCTCACTAATTAACCCCCTAGTGATTGTACCTCTAACACTAGTAAGTTTCAGTGTACCCCATGTGATGATATAGTGTGGCTATAATAATGGTGGAATATTCCATAGTTAGTGATTTCATAAACATATTCACTATTTATGATTAGAATCAGTATATTTGAGATCCTTCAAAGCAAACACACCATTGGCTACTTATACCCTCCTTAATCATTATAAAATTTTCAAATTCAAAACCCCAATCTTAATGTGTACATCTAATTACATGTTATATTACTTTCCAAGTTGTTATTCATTATTTTTATGCATTGATCACTTATAAAAATCATAATAAGGCTAAAATCATTAATGAATAATCTCAAGCATTAATCAAATCACATTCTAAGACACAAGCACAA
The DNA here is from genome assembly GCA_037957365.1 of Torreya grandis. Classification (NCBI taxonomy): domain Eukaryota; kingdom Viridiplantae; phylum Streptophyta; class Pinopsida; order Cupressales; family Taxaceae; genus Torreya; species Torreya grandis. The sequence continues at coordinate 4,169,908 of JARHVA010000225.1, read as the reverse complement.
TTAATGAAAATATTTTAAAGATATAGCATGGCTTGAGAGAAAAAACAATCATACATTCAACATGTTATAAGGCCTGATCCACATCCTCTTGATGAACTTATGGCCATTGGGACTAATCATATGAATACAAACAAAGAGGTGGAAGTTAATGGCAAATAATTCATCAAATATCTTGATTTCAACCCATATAAGATTGATTAGTTCCTATACATTGTGAGAGATGAGAAAAATAAATTATCTTCAATCTCCATGTTTACTTCACATGCTTTAGTTACTACTATTACTAAATTTATTGCATCAACCCCTATGGCTACATATGTGACAAGATCATTGGGTAAGAGGGCATCACTTGGTTTACAATAGATTAACATTCCTATTTATATAAGGGCATGGTATACACCTCCTTTGGTTACTACTTAAAATCCAATTCCAACTTCGCTTAATGTATCCTCTCTTGAGTAAACAATTATAGCCTTATATGCTAAGATATTGCAATTAGAACTAGGTGTCTCCAAAGCTATTCACTTAATGGATTCTCATACTTTTTTTCACAATCTTTTGGCAGCTAAAATAGCCTCTTACTGACTACCAACATGATTTATAACACCTAAGCTACCACTTTATGAGGGTAAAGGTGATTTTGAGTAGCATATTCATTCATTCCATGCAACATGTTTGGACTATGTTATGCTTACATTTATAAATTACTTACCAAGTTATTTCCAAGAAATCTCAAACACTATGCACTTTAATGGTTTTATTATCTCCCACTATAATCAGTTAGAGTATTGAAACTCATTGGCATATTAATTTTGAACACTTTTGTCAATCAACATTGGTGAAAATTTATCTTATGCATAAATTGTTAAACTCAAGCAAGGTTCAAATGAGAAAAAAATTACACAACTATGCTATAAAGATACCAAAATCTATGGTAGATAATTAATTTCAAGATATATTTACTAAAATCTTGTTAGCACCACTCTAATAATCAATAATGTTTGATAAATTCAAATCCTTGGATGAACTATGCCATATAATTAAAGAGAAGTTAATCTCTTAACATTAAACATGATAAAGTATGCACCCAATGCTCCATCTACATCCAATTTCAAGTTTCACAAGAAGCCAAAATACATAGTCAAATCTAATGAAAGAAAAAATAGAAAGAAAAAATAAAGCAAAGGTAATAGTTAATGTAGTATCAAAACCATCAAGCAAACTTCAATTGACAGCTCCACCTAGGACAAAATTTGAAAGGTTACTAAAACCTCCTCATATATTATTAAAAAAGACCATTGATTTCAATCTCATCATTTTACCCCATCCATTTGAGTTTGATATGACCAAGCCTCAACCTAAGGTCTTTGTCAATAATGCATATTGTGATTACCCTAAATGAATTGGGCATTTTACGAATAAATGTTATAGGATAAGTCATAAGATACATGATCTTATTGATGATAACACTAATGAGGTAATCAAACCCACAAAAGAAGTTAGACCACAACAAAATGATAATTCAAAGTTGAAAATTTTCAACAATCCTTTCCTTAATAATGGTCCAATCAAGAATGCATATAATTCAGTAGTACATCATACGTATATCACACATCCTCCTCCTAAGCCATATGTACATCTAATACATGGAATAATTGGTACATTAAAATAATGTCTGATAATCACATTTAATGATAGTGAAATAAATGATGATGATTCAAATATGCATACTATTTTTATTCACACATACATCAATAAGCAACCCATACATTGTGTTATGATTGATAATGGATCAAGTGAAAATGCATGCACAATGGCACTCCTTTATAGTCTTGGATACACAAAGCAATATTTATAAGCTACATCAAAGGTAGTCAAAGTAATTAATGGGAATACACAAGATAATTTGGGATAACTAGTGTTACCTATCTAAGTTGGTTTAGCAATAATGACTACTCCATTTTTAGTCTTACCAAGAAAAGGGGTCTTCAACATGTTTCAGGACACCCTTGAATACATAAAATTTGAGTAGTACCATTTATAGTGCACAAATGCCTCAAATATATACATTCAATTCAAGTGATCAAAGTTCAAGGCATACATATGAATATCTTATACAATCAGTGGTAATTCTTCCTCCTCTACCACCACCATAGTTGCTTATGGTAGGTATTCATGCTCACCATAAAAAGGCAATCAAGGCACCTAATCCAAATCATACTACAAATATAATTAGTGCACCCATTCAAAATCATAATAGAGAATAAATAAATGCACCTATACAAAATATAAGTATATAATTAGTTAAATAGAAAAATGAATACCTTCCCAAATAAAATTATTCATCTCAAAAACTTCATCAAGTTTCAAAGGAATATAAATCCTAGACAATGAATCCCAAGGAATTCATAGGAAAATTCAACACACTCTACAAAACACAAAGGTAGTTATACAACAAACTTTACCAAGTATTGCACTTACTCCAATTACCCATGTGGTAATAACTTCTATAAGCAATGATCATGATAGTTACAATATGAAACTTGTCACTTTCTTAGATTTAGATACATATATATGTAGCATTCCTCATCCATAAAAATTTAGGATTCAAATATTTTATTCAATCATAAACTATGATCCTTGATTTTATGGGATCATAGGATAATTCCCCTTCAAAAGAAATAAAAAGATATAAAAAATCAAATATTGAAAAAAGACCAAAACATTCAAAATATTAAAAATAAACAAAAATCAAGACTTGAACATGACACACTATTCTACTTTACTTATTAACATATGTTATTTATCATACATTTTTGGTAGATAACATATTCTTTTCTATATACACATGCATTTCATGAGTTATCTAAGTGTGATGCAAAACATAAATTATACATGCATTCTTAGATGATGGAATTCAATTTTACCCAGTGGCCATGCCTATGTTGGGGGCATCTAAATCTATGGGTTACACTATAATAGGTTATATCTATCTATGAACTTAAATGTGATGTTAACCTAAATATATTCCAGGTGTCTTGCTAGTTCACTCATATTTTACATTGTGCTACATGGATATGCTACTTTATTAATAATATGACATAGAAACATATGGATAAAATATTTTAGTTTTCACTTTTTCTATGTTACTTAAATGTTATTTCTTTCTTACATAATAGGGTTAACATTACATTATTGTGTCTAGCCATTTGCTCTTGTGTGCATCTTACTTGACCATATCTATGATATTATTGTGTGGTATGTGTGACATTTGAACATCTCCATTACTTGTGGCCCTTGACCTTATGCATGTGCACTCTTTGCTTATGTAACCTTTGGACATGTCTTTTATATGTGACCCTTGGCTTTATTTCATGAAATCACATGACATTATCATGTGATGTGATTATGTGTTTTCTAAACTTGATTAGTGGTGCCATGATCTCTATCATGCACTTATAGGGCATAATCTACTTCAAACATATATTACATACTTCAATCTCATAAATATATATATGACACTTGTGAGCCTCAAAATTTAATATGTTACACACATGCTTCAAATGAAAAAAAATGCATTTTATATGATAACATACTCTCCAAAATGATGACATATTACTATATGAATATATATTTATCATGATATTGTTACTCTTCTTTTGTTATAAGTGACTTGAAAGCTACATTCATCATATTGAAAGGGGAGCACCATAATGGGCTTGTCTTAGATATCCAAACCTCCATGAGTAGATTTGGGAAATAATACAATTTCAAAAATATAAAATACAGGTTCAAAAATTAAAAAAACAAGATTCATAAATACAGAGTACATATTCTCAAAGATTTAAACAATGCAAAATTAGATTTTATTATAAAATATAGGTTTTTAAAAGGATTGAAATGATTTAAAAATAAACATATGACAAATATTGACACATTCATATATATTATGGGGGCATATGACATGCATATGCACTCACTTCTAAAAAAATCAAAGTAAAAAATCATACACATTTGAATGCATAAGTATGGTCATGTGCAAAACAGTTACAAAAACCAAAGTTACAAGTTACAAATGCAATTGAGCATATAGGTGTGTAACATTCTATATCATTTTGACACATATTCAAAGGGGCATGATATTCATTCATGCTCAAGCTTATTCAAAGATGAAAAAATTCAAAGTTTCAAGGTTTAAAAGAGTAAATTATGCAAATACAAAGGAAAAATATTCATTTCAAAGTAAATTCTATGAGAAATGTGGTCATGATGGGGGCATGAATAATTTTAATTCCTTTTTGATCATGTAATTATATAATCTACATCCATCTATAAGGGTGTGATTAAAATATTTTACAGGTGATATATGTTCGAGTCTAGTGACACTCAATAACTTTGGCATCACTTCTAATGAACCTAGCATGATTCCACTTTTTAAGGGTCAATACATTATGTACTATTCCTCATTATTGAGAGTTGGAATAATGCAACTTTCCAAATCATGAGATTGATTAATTTTATCTAAAAGATGAGACTTGATCACTCTTAACTCTTCAAAAATAAATTCAACATAAGCAACTACATTCTCTAAATACTTCAGTAAGGGGGCATGGTTATCCATTATTAGTTATAGATTATAGTGCAATTTGGTTTCATATATATACATGTGTACTCCTCCCTTGATCTTATTTTCAATTTTACAAACTTCAAAGTTAATCTTTTTAAATTTCAAATGAACAAAATGAATACTTCATGAGCTATTGTAAGGTTTGATAAGTTAAAGTTACCTATACAATTGAAATATCTAATCAAAGACAGTGTGTTATACACACTCAGGTTCAATTATTTTTCTTTTAATCTATCAATTTCATTACTAGAATAAATGTGGAGGGAAAGAGTTTAGACACATAAATTTGGTCATAAGTACTTGACAATGCTAATTATTGACACATTCCAAACTGCTTGAATTATGCTCAAATACATGAATTTTATTCATAATTCCTCTAAGCCAGCCACACACACACACACACACACACACACACACACACATATGGGTTTTACCCTTAGTTTTTCATTATTACTATATATTTTTCTTAATATCAAATGCTCAAGATATCTAAAAAAATCTTCAGACTATTCCTTAGAAATCACAATTATATCTATTCTTTTTTTATAGGTCTTTTCTAAGCAGACAACAACACATTGTGCCCCTATCCACTTTGATCGGTAACCCACACCAAATAATGACTAGTTTACAAATTTGAAGTTATCATTTTTAGTCTTCTCACACATTTCACATGATTGTCTAAAGGAAATTGTCAAAATATATGCCTACAAATACATGTTAAGATTAATTCATTATAGACACTTGTGATTCACTTGGTACAAGAATTTACACTTCTACACATTGAGAAAATATGTCCATTCTACCCAAATTCTACATTATTCATAAGGAGAAATCATAAGATAAGTCAAGATCCCTCCAAAGCAAGTCAAGATCTACCATTGTCAAGTATTAAACCCATATTATATCTTTAGACATATAATCAAGGGATAAAAATTACACATTAATTTAATTTTTTTAGGGTTATGGAGTTTAAGCCCTAGGTTGTAAAAAAGGGCTAAGTATAGTAAACTAGGGTATAAATTATGCAATAAATACAACCACTAATTTATAATAGAATTGAACTAGTTTAACCTTTCTAAAAATAACAATAAATGAGGTAAATAAAATTTTAACTAGAAATTGACTAAGACATAAGATATAGAGGTTGAAAACTAGGACAAGAGTTGATATGAGTGTTAAAAATAGGATCTAGGTGTCAAAACCATTCCTAGAAAGTAGCACAAATGGCACTAGTGTCTTCTATGCAGAACTGCTCTAAGATTTTAGGTGCACCTGTGTTACTGTCTGCCAAGCCTTTTCCTATGCACAAAAGTTTTGATTCCTTATTGAAGTCCTATTTTGACTAATTTTGTATGTAAACCCTAGATCTCCATGTCATTAGGGTATCTAATTGGCACAATTAGTAAAGTGTGATGTTAGTGGGGTGGGATTTACATCCTTAACATTATGTTGTGATGAGAGTTGTCTACATACCAATACTTTGAGGAGGGATCAAGCCCAATGTAGTTCTCCCCACCTAAGTTCTAGTGTAGGTGAAAGTGAAGCTAGATTAAATTTTGATTTAAGTGTGCTTGATACTATAAATCTAAGCTTAAGAATTGTATAGATGGCTATATGCACAAGTAGGAAAAATAGGGATTGATAACCTTGATTGTGCACAACTTATTCTGAGTTAATTTGTGTTATTATATCCAATTTACATCTAGTTGATAAAGGGATAAAAGTCATGTATATATATTATTCTAGTGCTTATATGGGTCTTAAAAGTGGTCTAGGTCAACCTTAGGTGGTTTTTGATTTGAAAAGATATCCATTGGTAACAAAACATAGGAAAAGGGTAATAACACCCAAACTAGAACACTAGCACCATTAGCGCTACTCTACAAGTTATGGTGCTACTGTCTAGGTGGTATAACTTAAGGAAATAGGGGTCAAGATGCTAAATTGAGGGTTTGAGACTACTTTAAGTATGTTTAGGGATGTGTGTGGCTCACATAAAGGTTGGATAAGTGTCAAAATAGGTCCTAAGATAGGTCTAAGGCTAAGCTATGGATGGGTGGTCTCAAGTAACACTCTTAGCACATAAGTGTCATTTTTAGATGATTATATTTTCCCCCTTTATTCTAGAAATGTAGTAAAGTTAAATGACTAGGATAAAAGAAAAAAAAAGTGTACCTAGATTTACCTAAGAGGCAAAGCCCATGAATCTGGGTCTTAGTGTGTGAAGCATGCTCTATTACGTGTCGTGTAAATGAAATGTGCATATATTAGTAATTATTTAAGAGATATCAAAAATAAAATAAAAAATTGGGTAAAGAGATAAAATTGAGGAAAGGAATGAATACACCTCATTAGGTATATGAACTAATTCATAAACTTGATGAGATCCTATGTGTGTGCATGTAGATATTGATCAATCAATGAATAATCTAGATTAAGTTAATGGATTTATTCATACCCATGTGTGGGTAGCTCAAGAACTCAATCTAGTTTTGAATGTATCATTTCCCACCCCTACTTGGTGGATCATGATCTATGAATAGCTTGGATTAGACTGATGGTGTGTCTAACCCTCTCATATAGGTGGCTCAAGAACTTAAGTAGACTATGACTCCATCATTACCTACCCATGTGTAATAGATGCATCTAAAACTAAAACTATGTGATGTAACTGAAACTGTATAAGATGGCTCTAGGCCACTCAAAAATATAAAATGTGAAATGACTTTGGGCCACTCAAGAATGTAAAATAGCTCAAGGCCACTCAAGAATGTAAGATGGCTCTGGGCCACTCAGAATTGCCAACCAATGTAGATGAAGTAAGGCATAAATTTGGTGTATAAATTAGAACAAGGTATGTAGTGTGTATAACATAGATAATGACATGGATTTTCTCATTCCATATGATCAACTAAAGTATAAGCAAGCATACATAAATAAGGTGCCATGTACTATCCCCCAAATTTAATATCTGAGTATATAGATTCTAGGTTGAGTTGTAATTATATATATATATATATATATATATATATATATATATATATATATATATATATATATATGACTATCTAGAATTGAAATGGGAATGATCATGTCATGCATGATAACCCTAATCTAAACAAACCAATATGAATCCATGTTAAAATAATAAAAAACTAATAATCTGTAACTGAACCTATGCAAACTTAGACTGTACCTAATATAATTTTTTGTCCAATCTATAATTTCTTAAAATTGAGGCTACTGAATAGTAGTTCCATATATTTATAGTAGTGCTGGTGGCACTAGTGTCCCATTTTAGGCACTACTATCCAATTGTACTAATTTATATGAAACTAACTGGTCTCTATGTGATTGTTTCCCACTGTGTTTTCCTAAAATTGATTTCTATATTTTGTGCATGTGTGCTAGAAATTATACCTGAGTGCATTCAAATATACTAATCTCTGTGACAAACCTATGTGAATTCCATCTCTTTTGAGGGGAGTTGTTGAACTTGTGCAAGAATTGTCCTCAAAATAAAAAGCTTTATAAGATGTGTGTTAGCTGGAGCATATATGATATCTACATAATAAACCAATATAATGTGCATACATAACATCACAATGTAATATAGTCTGAGTATAAGTTTATAATGTGTGATGTATGTTAGATATAGCATTCACAAGGATGTCAAGATATAAATAAGAATGTAAACATGTGTATGAACCATAAATCTAAGAAACAAAATGAGTAACTACCTAGGGGGATGGGTTATGATATCCATAAAGGAACTCGATGAGGAAGGTGAGATGCATGAGGTTCCTCATGGCATCTAAAAATGGATTCTGTAATAATTAAGATACAAGTGTCATGGCCATGATGCATACATGAAATCATGCATATAAAACACATGAGGCATGTAATGTAGGCAAAAGGGCCACAATACAAGAAACATGGGCATATGCTATTAAACATGGGCATATGCTATTAAATTTGAGAAGACACGATATACAAGGACATGTTCAAATGTCCACATACGTAAAAAACAAGTAGGTTGGCATAGAGCCACATGGAAGGACATGTTTAAATGTCTACATACATAATCAATAAGGCACACACAAGGACATGGGCACATGTTCAAAGCATACATATAATGAAAGGAAGTGGTGTAGAGTCATAGAATAATGACATATTAAAAGCCCCTTGAATATAAGAAGCATATCAAGTCTAAACTAGGAAATCTAGAAATGAAAGTGTGCATGAACATGTGGTACAAATCTATATATGAGAAAATATGTACATAAGCTAAGTCTAGAGTAGTAGTAGTCAACAAAAAATCTGAGTAGTTTAGGATGACCAATATAAAGATATAACAATGCTAAATATATGATATAGAGTATAGAAATATGTGACATATAAATTATAAATGTGTATACGATGCCACAAAATGGGCAAATGTGTCAAACGAGGAACATGTGTATGTGCCCCCAATGGGTATATATTAGTAAATCTGGACCTGTGTGATGGACTTGAATCCTATAGTAATCTATAAAAACTTGATAAGAACAAGTGAAGCATTTTTGTATGATAAAAACCAACTATACTTTGATAGATAACATATATTATACCTAGATGGTATAAGAAATGTAAATATGGCAATGCATACAATCTATAGTTTATATTTTTTGAGTAAATATGTGAATGTTTTTATGTTTTTTGGATATAATCTATGTACACGTAGCATGAATATGAAACTATATATAAAGAGAAAAAAAATAATGAAATTCTGTACAAGTAGGTAGGAACATACTAACCAATGAGTCTTGCAAGAGACCCACTATCAATGTGGCCTATGTTAAAAATAAGAATAGTGACCTCTCATGTAGTGTGATTGATATGCTATAGTTTAATTGAGTTGCAGTGTGAACCTAAGTATTGTTCATTATCAGTATCTTGGTAATCATAATAACCTAGATGGTTCCACTCATCATTATCATCTTGATTTTTAACCAATAAAATGTTAATGCTCACTTTTGTTGTATTTGGATGAGCATAGGGAATTGCCTCATATTGTGGAATTGAACTTTCTATATTTTTATTTACAATATCTTTTGTGACTGTGCCCTTTGAAACTACACTTATTGTAGGCATATGGTACTTTAGAGGCTCTTTTTTTAGAAAGCCTCTTTTGAGAATACTTGTTGGCTTAACATGATTTTGAATTTTCAATTTAAGTTATTACTCTTTTTGTAACATTTCTTATGTATATAGCTAATTCACCTTGATAAAATATATCTGTGAATGATTTGCCTTAGGATATTCAATAAATCCAAAACCTTGTTGACCAACATTATTAACTTCTATAATATGAGTAATGATGCCTTAAGCATGTTTACCCAACCCTTGACCTTGATAATCAAACTATTGTAGATAATTTTGACCAAACCCACACTATTTTGAAAGTAGGACCTCATTTTGGATAGGTATGATTGTATCTTTCACTTTCTTTACCTATGCTTATTATACTATTTATTGCTCTAATTTTTCTTTGTGAACCTTTTGTTGTTCTGAGTTATGCTTTGGTAACCACTTTTGTACTATTTATAAATTTGACCCTTTTTTAATATGTTCTTGTATCACTATGGATTGCTTAACTGGTTTATCTTGTATAGGTTCCTCATTAGCAATGATGTGTTGTATATGATTTTTCAATGCCAAACATGAATATGTGTGATGACCATGCATTCTATGATCTTCATAATAATATATCGATCTCCTTATTTGATGTAGAGGAGGTAGGTTAATCAACTTAGCTTTAATTATTTGCCTTAAAATATCACTTGAACTTCTATTTGATCTTTGAATACTTTTTGAATCACTAGTTATAGATTCACTTTGTTGTGATTTATTATTTTTATATGTGACATTGATTTCTAAAAATTGACTAGGTGAAGATGCATATACATGATTGACACTAATGTGCCCTAGAGGATTTTGTTTTGTAATCTAATTTTCCAATACTATAATATTTTTATGTAATAACTAAATCTGATTTTATAATTCTATAATCATCTTGCTTATACTATTAATTTGATCACATAGAGTCTCACAATTTCAAACCCTAATTACTTTTGATTGAACATGTAGGCACACATGATGTAGAGAAGATATGGGAAGGGAAGGCTTTGATGGATGGATAGGGTAAGTATATACATTTAAAACAATAGTATAGGCTACCCCACCTTGTGGAGGAGTGATAACATGGACCTGGTTAGAGGGAAATTAGCTATCACCCTCTTGAAGATGGGAAGGAGGAAAATAATCTTATTTATCCATGAAATTTGGTAATGAAACATGGAAGAGTGATGTTAGGGTAGAATATATCAAGTTTGAAAACCCCCACACAAACACTAAAAATAATAAATAAAATAATAGAAACCCTAATAGCATTTAGGTCTAGGGTTTGGATAGTATTTGAATTAAGTAGGGTTTACCAAATGATTTAACCTTTTTAGGATTATGGAGTTTAAGACCTAGGTTGTTAAAAAGGGTCAAGTATAGTAAATTAGGGTATAAAACATGCGATAAATATAACCACTGATTTGTAACAAAATTGACCTAGTTTGACATTTCTAAAAATAATAATAAATGAGATGAACAAGTGCTTAACTAGAAATTGATTGAGATAGAAGATTTGGAGGCTGTAAACTAGGATAGGAGCTGATTTAAGTGTCAAAAATAGGATTTATGTGTCAAAACCCTCTTTGAATAATAGCACACTAACTAGATAGTAACTCTAATGGAGCTAGTGTCCTCCTTTTGGCACTAGTGTCTTATATGCATAACTACTCTAAGATTTTAGGTGCACCTGTGTTAGAATCTGCAAAGCCCATTCCTATGTGTATGGGTTTTGATTCCATTTTAGTGACTTATTTTGAATAATTTTATATGTAAACCCTAGACATACATGTTGTTAAGTCATCTGATTGGCAAAAGTAGTAAAGTGTGTTGTCAGTGGGTAGACTGAACATCCTTAACACCCTATTGTGATGAGAGTTAGCTACATACTAATACTCCTAGGAGGGATCAAGCTCGATGTGATTATCCCCACCTAAGTGCTGGTGTAAGTGAAACTAAAACTAGTATGAATGTTGATCTGAGTGTGATTAAGAATGGAAATTTAAGTAATCTGAGCTTAATAATTCTGTAGATGTCTATATGTAGAAGTAGGGTAGAATAGATAGTGATAACCTTGATTATGAACAACTTATTTCAAATTAATTTATGTTATTACATTTTATTTCCATCTAGTAGATAAAAGGCTAAAAGTCATGTATATATAGTGTTCTAGTTCTTGTGCAGGTGATAAAAAGGTCTAAGATAACCCTAGTTGGTTGTTTATTTGAAAAGATATCCATTGGTAATAAAAGATAGGAAAAAGATAATAGTGCCCAAAATAAGACACTAGCACCATTGGCACTACTATCCAAGTTATGACACTAGTGTTAGGTGGCATAACCTAAGGCACTAGGGGCCAAGATGCTAAAGTGAGGGTTTGTAACTACTTTAGGGATGTTTAGGGACATGTGTTGCCCTCATGAAGTCTAGATAAATATCTGAATAGGCCTTGAGATAAGTCTAGTGTTAAGCTAGGGATGGGTGGTCTCAAGTAACACTCTTATCAGTCAAGTGTCATTTTTAGATGATTACACACATTCATTCTATATAGGAGAATTACGTGTGTTTGATTTCCTTCCTTAGAGTATTAGATACATAGGTAGTAATCAATCATCAAGGGGATGATTGAGTTTAACTCAGCCTATTACACTCCCTATTTTTTCTTACATGTTTTCAAGTTATCAAAGTACCTTAAGGGTTTCAAAGATAAGATAAGGCAAATAATTATTTATGCATAAAAAAACTCTAAGTATAATATATCACATTTATCCTCATCCATAGGTGTAATAGGTGCAGTGATTAGTTTGGATGTACAATCAACCCAAACAAGTTTATGGTCATTGAACTTGAGTGCATTGTGCCTTTGTCTATTTAATGCACTCCTATCCAAATTCATGTTCTACTTATGCTTCTATTCTATCATTTATATATTCCTACTTTATCTATATATTTTTTTTATTGTTTGTCATAGTCAACTCATACAATTACATGGTCAATAAACTGGAGTGTGTTTCATTACTCTCCCATTACAATAGAACTATATAAATTATGTTTCTATTCCTGATTATGGTACTAATCCTAGACATCATCTCTTTATTTTATTTTCATAGTCTAATAATCAGAACATTCAACATAGATTAGTATGTGAACTAAGTATATTTTTGTTAGTACTTTTCCAAAATAACAACTTTCTATATTTAAAAATTTGGCTAAATAAAAATAGTTAATCATTTGTATATCTTTAGCAATCTAATATTTCTAATTTTAAAAATAAATACATAACAATAATTCTTAATTACACTTAGTGTTTTTTAAAAAAAAGGGTAAAACCTTTACTATCCCTCACCCAATAATGACTATTTTTCAAATATAAATCATTATTATGGGTCAACCCATATCCCTAACATGTTGATGGCTTGATAAATTATCCAAATAAACTCATATAAATATAAATAAAATCCATACTTGTTACTTATTGACACTTATCTAACAAGTGTCTATACACTACTGCACAATGAGAAAATTTATCCCATTCTTTCTAAATTGGGAATCAGTCACTAAAAGTAGTCACTAGTGAAGTTTGAAGTACATCAAGCCAAGTTGAGTGTAAATATTGTCAAGTATCAAAAGTTGGATTTTAGGAGCATTCATATAAGAAAAGAGCATAATTTCACATTCATATTAAGGGTATGAACTATGTTGACTTAAATTCTCTCTTTTGAGTATTAGATATCTAGTTAGCGACCAATCATTAGTGGGGATGATTGGGGTTAGCTAAGCCCATTACACTTCCCAAGTTTTAATAGATTTATATCCTTCATAAGCTGACCTAGGGTTTTAAGGAGAAGGATGTTGATTTATAGAGTTGCACACATATTCAAGAATTATAATCACACACACAAAGATATTAAAATCAAGTGTAAATGACTATATCATTATAGAGAGAAAGAATGTCTCAAGATAGTAATGATCACCTCAATTAGGAGCAGTTAAAAAATAAATTAAACCTGATGTTAGTGACCCTACACAAATAGATAGTTAATATTACGAATGGTAAAGGCATTTCAACCCAAGAATCCAAAGTGTTAGGAATAAAACATCACACAAAGAATTTATATATATGATATGCAAAAATAAGGAAAATCATATATTATTCAAAATGAAGCATGCTAGTACAATAGGAAAGCTCTTGCATAAATAGGTAAGGAAAAACATAGAACTAGCCTAACTAGACAATGTGGGATAAATATTCACACATGATAAACTCACTAAAAGATGAAATAGCTAGCTAATACACTAGAAAATGTGAGAAATGTTGAGCATTGTTCATGTAGTTAAGGTTTAACATTGATGTCAAAGGTTCTTAACAAGGTTGATATCATTGTTGTTGTCATTAATTGTGTTGGTTGTTCCAAAGATGCTCTTATGAAGATTGATGTCAAAGGTGCTTATGAAGGCTAATGTCATGTGACTATCATTATTGTTGTCATTTATGTCTCAATGGTGCTATAGTGAGTGTTGTGTTGTAACAAGCTAAAGCATTGAAGGTCAATTGGCATGGTCATAAGGTTCTAGGTCTTCATGAGGTCATTGAAGTGTATATCTATGAGAGAGAATATTGATCAAGTGGTGTAGTGATTTTGAGAGTGTAAGATATGATTGATATATGTTATTATGTCTACATGAGTAATGTGAAGGTCAACATGGAAGGAACTTGTTGTCAAATTTATCAAGTGCTTGAGCCTAGTAGTGTCTTGAGAAGGTATGCACAAAGGATTCCTATTCTTATGCATGAAGAGGCATCGTGGAATAATGATATGGATGTTCTTAAGATTGTAAAGGTTATATAAGATTGATAACAAGTTTATTTAAGGATAAGGTGTCTTATGAAGCTTAGTTATGGCATGGAGAGACCTTATGTAAAGGCATAAACTTGGTTGTATGGTGAAATAATGTTGTATAAGGATGTATGCTAGTGTTTAAGCATGAGAGGGGTTGTATGGAATGAGAGTGAGATGTTGAGAATGATAGTGAGGTGTTGAGAACATGAAAAGAGGTATGGAGGTCAAGTACTTAAGTAGCTTAAGACTATTCATGACATGAAAAGTCCTTGTGAGAATTTATGAGTATGATGACTTGGTAATATAGATGCACAGAGGCATGGAAAGTTGTATGAATATAATTTAGCATGTGTATGAGGTGTAAAGTTCATTTATATTGGCATGAAGGTGTGTTTCTAGGTCTAATGTAACATGAAGACTCAGATTTAGAAATCAAGGTGGTGAGAACATGGCCTAATGAGGCATAAGGTTCAATTTCCAAGACAAGTATGAATAGGTGAGATTTTTTAGATGTGTGATATGTTGTTTCAAGTGTGTTAATATAGTTTAAGGTCATAATTTGAAGGACAAGACATGAAAAGTGGTTTTTAGGTTTATTGAGTGCATAAAATGAAGGGTTCTCAACTCAAGAAGGATTTTATTATGATCATTAGCTCGTCAAACCTATGTATGGGAACTTTTAACCATTTTTTACCCACAAGCCAAATGGGTCAACCCCCTATAGTCAAAATATTGTATAAGGGATTTTTATAATGTTATAGGATATGCTGTAGCTCATTTGGTGTCATTCTTTTTTCCATTCTAGTCTAGTCATAGTCTAGCTTGGTCTTTGTGTCATTTCATATCTAAGGGACCATTTTAGAGCCATTTTATGCAAGTACTATGTATTCATGGTGATCAATGTAATTAGGACATGGATAAGGTTGATAATGGATGAGTAGATGAAGAGTGTTGTAGAGAACCTATGGGATGCTAAGTGCACTTGAAATGACTTAGGAAGTTCCTAGTTTTCATTTGGTTCTTCATTGTGTTCATCTAGGCATCTTGGGTCTAATGGTAAAATTTTTGAGTAGGCACTTTACTGACATCACATTTCACACATGTGGATGAATAATAAGAAATTGGTCATATGGGTTTCTTCCCTTTTATGCCAATATCATATGTTCTCAATCTTAGTTCCTTCACCCAAGCACATTAAAAGTTATAAAGGTTCAAAGTTAGCTCCTTAGTCACTACCTACTTGTTTTCCCATACTTAGCCATTTTCATAAAATTTCTAACAGAGCTGAGTGAGCACTTTCACAAAGATATATCTCACATGTGTAGTAATTGTAAAGGAAGGTGATCTCATGGGTTTACCACTTTCACAAAGCTATATCTCACATGTGCAGTAATTGTAAAGGAAGGTGATCTCATGGGTTTACTCATTTTGGTCCTAAGTTCATATGTGTCAAGTCTGAGGTCTTCCACCAAAGCATAAATAGAGTTATCCATGTGAAAAGATGGGTTTCTAGGCATTTTTTCTAAGTTCCCCATACTTAGTCATTTGAGCTTGACCGTCACCATGATGTCATGCATAAGTAGCTATGGACCACCCATCTTAAAATTTGAATATCTTTGCTTTGAAATCTCTCAGTACTAGTGGATCAAATGGGTTTGTCCTTTTTGACCTTAAGAACATCTTCTAAAAGTTTGATGCCTCCATGATTCTCACACTTCAAGATCCAATATTTTAAAGTTGGTTAAAAATCATAATGATGATTATGTGAATGTCATTTGATGTCCTATAGACCATCAAATTTAAGATCATTAACTAGCCATTAGATTTCAAACTATGGGTCTCAATGAGATCAATGGCCCATGCTTTATTGTACATAGATGATCCAATAGAGCACAATGAATTCAAATTGTCAAAATGAGCTTTGAGTGAGTATGCAAGTGATAAGTGTCACATTCACAGAGCTTATTATATAGAGACCTAATGAATGTAAGCTGGTCAGAGTTAATGCTCAAGCTTGTTAGAATATATAATGTCTCATTCTCAATCATGCAAAGGAGATCCAACAATGTGAGATGATTCAAATGGTTAGATAGCTCAAGAGATCAACACATGACATAAGCATGTAAGTTGGCAGACTGATAGTAGGTACCTAAAGATTAACATATGTTTGACATGTGGCATAAGAAAGGACTAAAAATTTAAAATAAGATTCAATAGCTCATGGGCATTTATGCATGGGTAAATCGATGAAGAGAGTTGGGTCAATGAGCTAAGTCGGGCATCGACAACCAATGAAAATTAAGGTTAAGAGCAATGATGAGCCCATGATTTTCCATGAAGGTTAAAATGCTATTTTTGACCATGAAAGTAAGGTTTTGTAGAATCTTCTCGATTCCATCAAAGCTTGTTAAAATGCCATGGAACAATCAATATAATGTAGTCAAGCATAAAAAACATAAAGGGACCACCCATGTAGCTAAATATGGACTTCTAGTTTGTAAGTTTGCATCATAAAGGGATCCTTCTCTGATTATGTTTACCATTTATAGTAGAAAGAGCCAATATTTCAAAGGGTGCCATGAAGGCAAACAAGTGGACCCTAACAATTCAATGAATAGACCAACTGCTTGAAAGTGACCTTTTTCTCCACTATGCATGCCATGACAACCAATCAGGAGTAGTTGGTAATAAGACATGATTTTAAATGATGGATCTAAGTGTTGTAACTACATTATTAATAGGACCTAGCTAGAAACAAATTGGTCCCACCATTGTAGCTGCCATGGAGCATCACTAAAGAAGATATTGTAATGATGTAATAGATTGAGGTGGCTTGGATCAATCAAATGGTCTAAATAAGCATTTTTGTAGAGGTAGTTATAACCAATTTTAAAATGGACTAAAATTTTTATGCCCCCCTCTTGTGCCAAGGGCCCCTTTCTCTTACGACCTTTATTTTATAAATATAACTCCTAAGTTATTGTAAAAGAGTTCCACTCTAGCTATGGTGAAACCCTACTAGAATGACATCATATTTTACCTTTGAACATTAATGTATTTATGATTTTTTAGTTTTTGGATAATTATCTGAGTGTGCAAGTGATGTATGGTGGTGCAAAGTGATTACTATCTATCCTTTTCTACCCTTATCCTTTCATGTTTGTGTGAGAGTTCTATTCTAATAGGTCATATGAAGTGTTGTCAAGTGTATGGTCCTATCTTTAAAGTGTATAATGAGCCTTAGTGTTAGCAACTAGCTTAGGTTCACTTACCTTGGATAGATCTCATACATCTCACTTCCATATTGAAATACTCATGTTAGGATTCATAGGTCTTAGAAGTTAGTTTGTGTGCCTTGTTTCTTAGTGTAGGAAAATATGATGGTCATATGGAATACATGTTGGTGTATCACCCCCTTAGATTAGGTTTATTTTATGTAACTTCTAACTCTTTTCGCATAAGCAAGCATTAACATAGGTGAAAGCACTTCAAGATACATTCACGGAGATAGCCCTTAAAATATAGAGGCTCACTTCCAATATAGGTTTACCCACATACATGGAAGTGTTCCCATGTTGCCAAAATCTAGAAGAGGATTGAACACCCTCTTTTAGGGTGTGAGATTTGGTGACAGTAGTTCTAGCATTCCTGGTGGGACTAAGGTCCAAGAGAATGGAAATATTGTTGGTGTCTTTCCTCTATCAACTTTTGGAAGCAATCAATCCAACACCAATGGTGACTTTAAATGATAGCTTCTAGTTGTAAGTAGCCCAGGTATATCTTATTGAATTTTCGATCAATTTTTATATTTCCATTACTGCATGAGGTTGATATGAATATCCATGGTGAATATCCCTACCATGGACCTCCTTACTAGCCTTGCTATGAACCATAGTATACTCCCCAACAGTCCTATCAAAATGGATATTAGTCCTATGAGCCATGACAACCCTAGAATCCTGTATTTTCCCCACCAGATAGACACCATGTTATGGGATTACTATATGGGGAAGGCTACTAAGATACCTATCAATAAATTCCTCCCTCATAGTCCCAATATAAACCCTACCAACCATTCCATGATACCTATAAACCTCAAGAGTACTCCTATGAGTCTTGTCATGAGGAACAAGATATTTCTATGGACTCCATATCAAGTTATTACAAGGAAATATATAGATTCTTGTAGGCTAGAATGCAACAAGTAGAAGCTGGTCTTGATCCCCATCATTACCCTCCTCCTCCTTCATTTTTTACATCTTATATCAAGTCTTTATTGGAATCTATACCACATTTACTAGTTCTTGAAGATGAAATTATAACATGGGATGATGAGTATGATATACTCCCTGATCATCTCATGGAATGGTTGAGAAATATTGTCCAAATTCATATGCAGACTTTGAATATGTTTGAAGAACTAAAAGGAACTCAATGGGAGATCATGGAACAAATGGAATTATCAAGGAAGTGCCTTCAATGCTCAATAGAGAGGCTAAGTATGTGGGAGGATAAAGAGATAAAAAATTAACATGTTGAGATTGAAGAGTTTTAAGAAAGATATTGGAAATATGCAACTCCTACTTATGTAGGTGTCCCATTTTCTAACCAGCCCAAGATGTCACTTCCCTATGAACTTACTAGTGATTTTATCTTTCCTAAATCCACTGATAAGCCATCTCCTCCATCCCACACTCCATCTCCAATTCACCGACCTTCTACTACACTTCATATCCTATCTCCTTCATATGAGCCCATATTGAGGGAAGTACATGGAGGGGAGAAAATCCAAGACAAAGCTAACCAAGAAGATGTCATGAGAGAATATGAGGAGGAAATCACCATAGGGACTCCCCTTTGTGACCACAAGTACAACTCATCCTTCCTAGATGAAGAAAAACACATTGAAGACCCTATCACAACTACTGGTGTAGAGTTTAATATGGAAGAGGAAATTTTTGAAGACTCTTTTGTATCTATCCATGAGACATATGGCCAAAACTTGAAGGGAGAGGCATTTGAGGAAGAATCCTTGTCCAATCATGAAGTTTTATATGACCATCTCAAGCATAAATATGAAGGTCATTATGCTGATCAAGATTCTACTATCATAGAGAAATATGGTGATGCTAGTGTTTAAGATGTTGTAGACATGAAAAGTGAGGGCAACATGGAGGTTAAAGTTCCTTAAGAACAATTGAGAGACACCACTAGTATTGAGCCATATTTAGAGATACAGGGAAATCAAGAAGAGAAGCTTGATGCTCTTAAACATAAAGCACATTCTGTCAATGATGATTGGTAGCTACAAATGAGTCTCTTTCAAGAACTTGAAGATATTTGAAAAGTTGAGGGTCAAGTATAGGAAAAGGTGGAGGACATTTTTTCTATGGAGGACAATGAACAAGATTGGGTGGACTATTTAGAGCTCCTTGATGAGCTTGAAGAACTTACAGTTGAAGAGAAACCCAATCTTATTAATAGCACCATGGAGATGAAGAAGGTAAGCCTTGTTTAACCACCATTGGAGGTCATAGTTAAGGAAACATATGAAAAGGTTGAGGCTATTTGGATGCACATAGCTGACCTATTTGGAGCTACTTGGTTCTCACTGAACATCATGCTAAAGATGCTATCAGTTATAATAAAGAAAAAGCATACATTAAGACCAAGAGTGAAGGAGTTGCTTGCCTCATTCAATCCCTCATCTCATGATGCAAGAAAATTGTCAAACTTCCCCTTTGATCCTAGAGGAAGTGTTTATCTCAGATTAGTTAGTGTTTAGGTATGCATTTCCTTTCTTTTTGTGTTCTATTCAATAAGTGCTCATGAAGCACATGCTATTTTTCATCCTGTGTGTTGCTTCTTTTTGTGTTCCCTTGTGTTTTATGTATTATTCAAAGAAATTCATATATCTAGCCTACATATTTATGATTCTATATCCCAATGGATAGGATTAGGTAACTGGTCATGGTATAGCAAGAATGCCGCCCTTGGGAAATTACCAATAATGTTGACCATTTTTTCCCCACAGGCCAAAATGGGTCAACCCCCTAAAGTCAAAATATTATATAGGGGATTTTTATAATGTTATAGGGTAGGCTACAATGCATTTGGTATCATTACTTATGCCATTATAGTTTAGTCACAGTCTAACTTGGTCCTTGTGTCATTTGGTGTCTAAGGGACCATTTTAGAGTCATTTTATGCAAGTAGTATGTCTTCATGGTGATCAATGTAGTTAGGGCATGGATAAGGTTGCTAATGGATGAGAAGATGGAGAGTGTTTTAAAGACCCTATGGGATTATAAAATCACTTAGAATAACTTGGGAAGCTCTTATTTTTCATTTGGTTCTTCATTATGTTCATCTAGGCATCTTGGGTCTAGTGGTAGAATTTTTGAGTAGGCACTTTGCTGATGTCACATTTTCCATGTGTGGATGAATAAGAGGAAATTGGTCATATGGGTTTCTTTCCTTTTGTGATAATATCATATGATATAAATATGAGGTCCTCCACCTAATCACATCAAAAGTTACAAAGGTCCAAAGTTGGCTCATCAGTCACTTCCTGCTTGTTTTCCCATACTTAACCATTTTCAAGAAAGTTCTAGTAGATCTAAGTGAGCACTTTCACAAAGATATATATCATGTGTGTTAGTTTTAGAGGAAGGTAATCTCATGGGTTTTCTCATTTTTTTCTTAGGTTCATATGCACCAAGTCTAAGGTCCTCTGTTGAAGTGTAAAAAAAGTTATCCATATACAAAGATGGGCTTTTAGGCATTTTTGCTAAGTTTCCCATACTTAGTAATTTGAGCTTAGTTATCAGCAGGATATCATGTAGATGTAGTTATGGTCCAAACATATTAAAATTTAAATGTCTTTGCTTTAGAAGCTCTTAGGACCAGTGGATCAAATGGGTTTATCCCTTTTGACCTTAAAAACATCTTTTGAAAGTTTGATACCTCTATGATTCTTGTAATTCAAGATCAAAACTTTCAAAGTTGGTCAAAAAGTATAATGATGATCACATGAACATCATTTGACATCTTGAAAACCATCAAATTTAAGATCATGAACTAGCCATTGGATTTCAAACTATGAGTCTCAACAAGATCAATGACCCACACTTCATCATATATAGATGATACAATAGTGCATGATGAAGTAAAATTATCAAAAGGAGCTATGAGTGAGTGTAAAAGTGACAAGTATCACATTCATAAAGCTTATCAAATAAAAACCCAAAGAGTGTAAGATAGTCAGAGTTAATGCTCAAGATTATTAGAAGATCTAATGGATTTTACTCAATCATGCAAAGGAGATCCAATAATGTGAGATGAGTCAAATGGTTAGATAGCTCAAGAGATCAACATGTGGCATAAGTGCAAAAGCTGGTAGACTGACAGTAGGATCCTAAAGATTAACATGTGTTTGACATGTGGTGTAAGTAGCGATAAGGTTGACAATTCAAAATAAGATCTGATAGCTCATGGGCATCTATACATGGGAAAATTGATGAAGTGAGTTGGGTCAATGGGTCAATGAGCAAAGTCAAGCATTGACAACCAATGAAAGTTAATGTCGAGATCAAAGATGAGCCTAAGATTCTCAATGAAGGTTGAAAGGATATTTTTGACCATGAAAGAAAGGTTTTATAGAGTCTTCTCAATGCCATCAAAGTTAGTTCAAATTTCATGAAGTAGTCAATATGATACAGTCAAACATAGAGAATATTAAGGGACCACCCATGTGGCTAAATATGGACTATAGCTTGTAAGTTTACATCATAAAGGGATCCTTCTCTGACTGTGTTCACCATTTATAATAGAAAGATATAATATTTTAAAGGGTTCCATGAAGGCAAACAAGTGGACCCCAATAGTTCATTGAATGGACAAGATGCTTGAAAGTGACCTTTCTCTCCACTATGCATGCCATGACAACCAATCAGGAGTAGATGGAAATAAGAAATGATTCTAAATGATGGATCTGAGTGTTGTAACTACATTGTTACCAGGTTCCAATTAGAAATAACTTGATCCCACCATTTTATCCACCATGTAGCATCACTAGAGAAGATATTGTAATGATGCAATGGATTGGGGTGACCTAGATCAATTAAATGGTTTGGATGAGCATTTTTGTAGAGGCAGTTGTAATCACTTTTTAAATGGATCCAAATTGTTATGCCCCCCTCTTTGAGATCCAAGGCCCCCTTTCTCTTGTGGCCTTTATTTTATAATTATAGCTCCTAAGCTATTGTAAAGGTGTTCCACTCCAGGTATGTAAAATCCTTGTTATAATGACATCATATTGTGTCTTTAAACATTAATGTATTTTTGATTTTTTAGTTTCTAGAAAATTGTCTGAGTGTGCAAGTGATGTATGGTGGTACAAAGTTATTAATCTCTATCCTTTTCTCCCCTTATTCTTTCATGTTTATGAGAGAGTTATGTTCTAAAAGGTCATATGAAGTGTTGTCAAGTGTATGGACCTATCTTTAAAGTGTACAATGAGCCTTAGTGTTATCAACTAGCCTATGATTCACTTACCTTGGATAGATCTCATACATCTCACCTCATATTGAAATACTCATGTTAGGATCCATAGGACTTATAAGTTAGTTTGTGTGCCTTGTTTCTTAGTCAAAGAAAGTATGATGGTCATATGGAATACATCTTGGTGTATCACCCCCTTAGATTAGGTTTATTTCATGAAACTTATAACTCTTTTCCCATAATCAAGAATTATCATAGGTGAAATAACTTCAAGATACATTCAATGAGTTAGCCCTCAAAATCTATAGGCTCACTTCTAGTATAGGTACACCCACATACCTGAAAGTGTCCCACATTGCCCAAATCTGGATGAGGATTGAAAACCATCTTTTAGGGTGTGATATTTGGTGACAAAAGGAACATAACATATTCATGGTAGATAGGGAAGGTTCTTATCTAAAAATTCTATGCATTAGTTTCTATATTAATGGGCTATGCTTTATGAATGATCATTAAGAGTGGAGACAGGTTTAAACCCTCCTAAAACCCTAATAAGGATCTGATGTTGAAGATGTTAATCAAAAGTGACTAAAATGGATTGGTATGCTTAGGTAAGATATTGGATCTTGTATTTGACTCTACCAGGTACCTTTAGGTGGTATTGGTTAGAGAGAGGAGAGATAAAATGTTAAATTATAGGCTTGTTTCTAAAGAAGTTACTATAACTATCAAAAGATGTATTGGAAAAAGTTTGAAAATGATTGGATGGAGAAGGTATAAAATTTTATTTTATGCCCATGGAAGTTTATGGATTGTTTATAGTCCTTAAGTGTCTCATTTTTTTGATCCAAGTAGGCCAATTTCTAATAGGCCTAATATAGTAAAATGTGCAAAACCTAGGCAGTGATGAGAAGATGATTATTGATGTGTTTTTATGAAATTTTGATGGATTTAAGTTAATGAAAATGGTGTTTTGTAATTGAGTTTCATATCAATGCTTTGTAAAAGGATTTATATTCAGTAAAATTGGTTAAAAATTTGAAGCCAAAATGGCTTATCTAGTTTATGTGTGATTGTAAGGAGAGAGGTCAAAAGATTGGTTTTCAAGACTAATATTTGACATTAGACCATATTTTTTTTATATTTAAAGATGGTATATAAATGTTTTATAATAATTTTCATGCATTGGAATTCATTGAAAGTCCTTATATAGGTTTTAGAAGGTCAATGTTTCATGACTGTATTTTTGATAGTCTTGGCAGTTTTGAGTTGCAGTGATGAAAAGTTGGATTTGAGTGTAATTTCATGAAAGAGTGATGCAATGTAGTACATGGATTTTTTTATAATTAATTTTAATTCATGATAATTATTTTTATAATATTTTGAGGTCAATATAAGTGAATAAAATGTGTTCACAAAATGTCTTGTTTGTTCAGGATTGGACTATGAGACTATTCGTAAGGAATTGGTCTGTAAGACAAATATTTGACATTATAAATTGTGAGTTTTTAAATTGAATATAATATAAATATGTAATAGGATAATTTTAATGCATCATGAGTCAATAAAATTTTCTACATAGGTGGTTGAATTCCAATTCTTTATGATTGTGTTTTTTGAGTATTCTGGCAGTTCTGAGTGATCGAGTTGCAAAATTATTTTTGAGTCATTATTATCTAAGTGAATTTGTTATAATTATTTGGAAATTTTCATGAAATATTTTAGTACATGTATATATGTTTATTTTTTCATGGGAGATATGTTAATGGAGTGATTGAACTTCATTCTTGTAAGACAGTTTCTAAGGTGTACAAGCCTAATAGGGCAGTCTATCCTAAAGAGGGATTTAGGGTATGGAAGAGGTAAAAATAAGTAATTTTAAAAATTTTTGAGTTATTTTTTATTATTGGATAAGACTATATGGATCCAAGAAGATCAAGTCTCAAAATCAATAGAGCAAACCTAATGAAGTAGGTCTCCATGAGACCTAAAGGGTGTATAAGACCAATGTTGGTCATTGATTTAGAGTATACCAAGTGAATGAATATGAAATTAAGATCATAAATATTATATAAACATGTTTTTTATGTTCTATTTACATAACATATAGGCGATCAAGCATGAGAGAGATCAAATAATGTTTGATTACACATAGGTCTAATTGTGAACAGTGCTAATGGTGTGCTTTAAGTGGTGGATGGAGATAGAAAGTGTCATGAACATAAGATGAGATTATTTGGGGTATATTTTAATTATACATGAAGTGTTCCTACCATGTGTGGAGTTTGAAAGTTATCCAAAGAAGGAAAAATGTAATGTGTGACTAAAAAGGCCTAATAGGTCTTCATGAAACCTAAAGAAGGAATGTAGCCTATTGAGTTGTGACCGACTTGATATTGTGATTGATTATTGTTATAAAATTTCCTAAGGTATACTATGTGGAAAATATAAATGGGAAAGTGTGTGTGTCTTAAAAAGAGGTATATGAGCAAGAGGCTTGTATAAATATAAGGCAATTTTAGGCTTATTGGGGTATGCTTAGAGAAATTGAATGGAAAAGAATATTGAGGAGTGGAAGGATGTCACGTAGACCACTATAGGGGTTTATATGATATGTAATGAATATATAATATAAGGTTTGAGTATGAATATCAAGCTCATATAACCTAATTAGTCTTGAAGAGGCCTAGTAAAGTAATGAGGCGTATAAGGCTGTTTGAGAGAGACAAGAGTGTGAAGAGATGAAGAGGTGGTCATCATCAGTTGGTTGAGAAACAAGGCGTTATAAAGGTGATAAAATAAATTATGTGGTTGAGTTGGTGCTGAGTCATCTAGGGGGTTTGTGCCTCCTTATAAGTAGTTACTTGCTAAAATCCTAGTCAAGTGGGTGCTTGGCTAGTTGGGGTTGGTGCTCCATATGGAGTTGGTTCTTCACTAAATTTTGGTTTTTGTCTTATAGGAATATATTTAATTTAAAAATATTAGTGGGTTTTCTTCCCCTTGAAGGTTTCCCACATATATGGTGTGTTATCTTGTTTCATGCTCTTGTATGGTTGCTTATGCTTGCTAAATCTATGTACTTGTATAAATGGCTGATGAATGTTAAATTGAATTGAATGAATGTTTTGAAGACTAATAAATCCAACCTTAGTAATTATGTTTCAAAAAATTAGTATAAGATCTTGGTCCTTTGAAGTAGGTCTAACAACTTGAAGGTGATCCTAAGAAGCACAAGCATGGATTGTGATAATGACTATGTCGATCAAGTTGGTAATGGAGTTCTATTATTAGCTAAAGAAGTAGGTTACTTCAAGTAATAAGAAGATGAATTAGATATTAAAGCTAAGATCATTAGTTCCATAGATAATTTTAAGCACCAAAATAATAGGAAACATGAGTTGAGATCTATGGTCAAGGATCTTAAGGAATAGATATGTACCTTGAAGAATGGATTGGAGATATGGGAATCTCTCGAGTTCATGGTGTTTTAGTGCTATATGAAAATGGGAGGATCCATTAGGATTCATGGAAATTATGTTTATTTATAATAATAATGGTGGATTCTTGGTTTGAGGGGGAGCTATTCGGGTTGTTCTATGTTTCTAGTAGTGAGTAGTTAAGCTTGATCTATGTTAAGAAGGGGTATTTGAGTCAAGATGCTTGAAAGAAGATGAGGAT
This sequence comes from Torreya grandis, assembly GCA_037957365.1. Taxonomy (NCBI): domain Eukaryota; kingdom Viridiplantae; phylum Streptophyta; class Pinopsida; order Cupressales; family Taxaceae; genus Torreya; species Torreya grandis. Next base: position 4,143,100 of record JARHVA010000225.1, on the reverse strand, counting down.
GGTTTAAGAGTCCTATTGAATCATGTGTTGAGATATGAATATAAAAGGGAGATTCCTAAATTCTATAGTTGGTGTCAAGAGTGTGGTTAGAGAGAAGTGTGTGGACATGAGATAAAAGAGTGTTGTTGGTAGTGTAAATTATGACAAGGTCAAACATGGAAGATACAGTGCATAATAAGCATAGTCATGTCATGAAGATGTATGTGTAAAGGTATGATTTTTTTTAAAGAGCATGTAATGCATGAGAGAAATATGTAGAGGCATCAAGGAGAGCTTCAAGGTGATCCTAAAAGGGTAAGACCTTCAGTCCAAATATACAACTAGACCAATCCTAGACCCTGCCTGGCTTAATGAGATATCATGAGTTATTATTAAGGCTTGTGAGGTGCATGGTCAAGTAAGATTTAAAGTATGTGTATGATGATTTATTATGACAAAATAGTGAGTGTTGTTATGAGAGAGAGTGTAATCATGGTGAATGAGGTTGATATCAAGTAGGTTAGTTTATTTGGTAGTAATTAGGTGCATGAAAAAGTTATCATGAGTGAGGTCATTCATGAAAAAAAGAATGTTTCCATGGGTGGTTGCTGTAGTTTCTAAATATTGTGTGCTATTTAGTGTCTTTGAGAGGTAGTATTAGCTTAGGGGGAGAATATATGATTATAGTAGTTACAGATGACCCTTTGTCATTAATGTCAAAGGGGGAGAAAGATCATAAAGGGTGAAAAAAGGCAAGAGCCAGATCTGGGAGATGATTGCCATCAATGACAAAGGGGGAAATTATTGAGCATTGTTCCTATTATTGAGGTTGACATTGGTGTTATCATTGATGTCAAAGGTTCTTGAGAAGGTGGATATCATTGTTATTGCCATTAATTATCTTGGTTATTTTAGAGGTGCTCTTATGAAGATTGATGTCAAAGGTGCTTATGAAGGTTGATGTCATATGACTATCATTGTTGTTATCACTGATGTCTTAGTATTGCTTTAGTGAGTATTGTTATAACAAGATAAATAATTGAAGGTTACTTGGCATGGTCATGAGGTCATAGTCTTCATGAGGTCATTGAAGAGTGTAGCTATGAGAGAGAATATTGATCAAGTGCTGAAATGATTCTGAGAGTATGAGATATGATTGGTATATGTTCTTATGTCTACATGACTGATGTGAAGGTTAATATGGAAGGTCATTATTGTCAAAGTTATCAAGTGCTTGAGCCTAGTAGTGTCTTGAGAAGGTGTGTGCATAGGATGCGTAGTATTGTGCATGAAGAGGCATGGTGTCATGGTGAGATGGATGATTTCAGGCTTGTAAAGGTTATATAAGATTGATATCAAGTGTCTTTGAGGACAAGGTGTCTTATGAATCTTAGTTATGGCATGAAGAAACCTTGTGTAAATGCATAAGCTTAGTTGTATGTTGAGATAATGTTGTACAAGGATGTATGGTAGTATTTAAGCATGAGAGAGGTTGTATGGAATGAGAGTTATATGTCGAGAATGATAGTGAGGTATTTAGAACATGAAAAGAGGCATGGAGGTCAAGTGCTTAAGTATCCTAAGACTAGTCATGGAATGCAAATACCTTGTGAGAAGGTATGAGTATGCTGACTTGGTAAGATGGATACACAAAGGAATGAAAGGATTTATGAATATTATTGAGCATTTTTATGAAGTGTAGAGTGAATTTATAGTGGAATTAAGGTGTGTTTCTAGGTCTAATGTAGCATGAAGACTCAGATGTAGATAACAAGGTGGTGAGAGCATGGCCTAATGAGGCATGAGGTTTAGTTTCCAAGGAAATTATGAATATGTTATATTTATTATATGAATTATATAGTTTTTAAAGTGTGTTAATATAGTATAAGATCATAATTTTAAGGACAAGACATGAAAAGTGGTTTTTAGGTCTCTTGAGTGCACAAAATGAAGGGTTCTCAACTCGAGAAGGATTTTATTGTGATAATTAGATTGTAAAGCCTTTGAATTGGAGCCTAATATATTAATGGTATATGGGGAAGGTTCATACATAAAAATTTTAGGCATTAATTTCTATATTAAGGGGCTATGTTTTATGAATGATCGTTAAGAGTGAAAATAGGTTTAAACCCTCCTAGAACCCTAATAAGGACTCAATGTTGAAGATGTTGATAAAAAGTGACAATAATGGATTTGTAAACTTAATTAAGATATTATATATTGTATTGGACTCTCCCAAGTACATCCAAGTGGTATTGGTTTGAGAGATGAGAGAGAAAATGTTGAGTTATAAGCTTGTTTTTAAAGAAGTTACTATAACTATCAAAAGTTATATTGGACAAAGTTTGAAAATTATTGGATGGAGAAGGTATAGAATTTTATTTAATGCCCATGGTGGTTTATATATATTTTATTTTCCTTAAGTGTCTCATTTTTGTGATCTAATTAGGTCAGTCGCTAATAGGCCTAATAGAATAAAATGTGCAAAACCTAGGCAGTGATGAGAAGATGATTCTTGATGAGTTATCATGAAATATTGATGGATTTAATTGCATGAAAATTTAATTTAATATCCATGATTTTTATAAGGTTTTAAAGTTAGTGAAAGTGATTAAAAAGTTTAAACCAAAATGGCTTATTTGGTTCTGGGGTGACTGTGAGGAGAGAGGTCAAAAGATTTGTCTACAAGACCAATATTTGACATTAGAACATATTTATTTTTCATTTAAATATGGTATGAAATATTTATATAATAATTTTAATGCATTAGAAGACCTTGAAAGTCCCTATACAAGTATCATAAGGTCAATGTTTCATGACCATGTTTTTGTCAGTCTTGGAAATTTTGAGTTGCAGTGATAAAAAGTTGGATTTGAGTGTATTTTTATGAAAAAGTGATAAAATTTAGTGTATGGATTTTTATTAATTAATTTTAATTCATGATAATTATTTTTATAATATTTTTATGTCAATATAAGTGAAGAAAATGTGTTCACAAAATGGCTTTTCTATTCAGGATTGGACTGTGAGACTGTAAGTTAAGGAATTGGTTTGTAATAAAAATATTTGCCATTATAATTTGTGATTTTTTAATTTTAGGATGATATGAATATGTCATAATATAATTTTAATTCATAAAGAGTCAATAAAAGTTTCTACACAAGTAGTTGAAGTCTAATTCTTTATGACTATGTTTTTTGAGTATCTTGGTAGTTCTGAGTGAGCAAGTTGCAAAGTTATTTTTGAGTCATTATTGTTTAAGTGAAGTTATTAAAAGTAGTTGGGTATGTTAATTAATTAATTAATCACATGTATATATGTTTATTTTTTCATGGGAGAGATACTAATGGAGTGATTAAACTTCATTATTGTAAGTGAATTTTTGAGGTATACAAGCCTAATAGGGCAGTCTATCCTAAAGAGGGCTTTAGGGTATGAAAAGAGGATGAAAATATAAAAAATAATGGAAGAGGTCATAATAAGTAATTTGAAAAGTTTTTGAGTGGTTTTTAATTGTTGGATAAGGTTATCTGGATCTAAGAAGATCAAGTCTCAGCATCAAGAGAGTAGACCTAATAAAGTAGATCTCCATGAGACCTAAGGGTGAGTAAGACCAATGTTGTCATTGAGTCAGAGTATACCAAGTGAATAAATATGAATTTAATGTCATAAATATTTTTTAAACATGTTTTTAATGTTCTGGTTACATAACATATAGGTTATCAATCATGAGAGAGATTAGATAGTGTTTGATTACACACATGCCTAATTATGAGTAGTGTTAATGGTGTGCTTCAAGTGGTGTATGGAGCTATATAGTGTCATGGACACAATATGATATTATTTGGGGTATATTTGAGTTATATATGAAGTTTTCATACCATTTTTGGAGTTTTAAATTGATCCAAAGAAGGCAAAATGTAACATGTGACTAAAAAAGCCTAATAGGTCTCCATGAGACCTAAAGAAGGAATGCATTAAGGCCTATTATATGGAAAATATAAGTGAGTAAAAGTGTGTGGCCAACCATGAATTATATGAGCAAGAGGCTTGTATAAATACAAGGAAGTTTTATGCCTATTGGGGTATGCTTAAAGAAAATGAATGAAAAAGAATATTGAGGAATATAAGGACGTAATTTATACCCTAAAAGGGGTTTATAGTATATTTAATGAATATATAATATGAGTTCTGAGTATGAATATCAAGATCATATGACCTAATTAGTCTTGAAGAGACCTAGTTGAACAAAGAGGCCTATAAATCAATTTAATAGAGCAAGAGTGTGAAGAGATGAAGAGGTGGTCATAATAATTTGATTGAGAAATAAGGTGTTATTAAGGTGATAAAAATAATTAGGTGGCTGAGTTTGTGCTGAGTCATCTAGTGGGTTGGTGCCTCCTTGTAATTAGGTACTTGCAAAAATCTTAGTCAAGTGGGTGCTTGGCTAGTTGGGGTTAGTGCTCCATGTGGAGTTGGTGCTTCACTAAATCCTAGTTTTTGTATTATATAAATATATTCAATTTTTAAATATAAGTGGGTTTTATTTACATTGAGGGGTTCCTACACATATGGTTTGTTATCTTGTTTCATGCTCTTGTATGATTGCTTATGCTTGCTAATTCTATGTATTTGTATGAATGGCTGATGAATGTTAAGTTGAATTCAATGAATGTTTTAAATACTAAATCACCCCCTATATATCATTGTTATTCAAAAAGTAAATGCATGAAATACATAATATAACACCCCCCCTCAAGTTAAGTTAGGGTCTAACAAAATCCAAAAAATAGTGGCATATCCACAGTATGAGTCCTAATAACTAGGCCTGATAAGGTACTCATGTACAATTCATATCCATAAAATGAATATGGAAGATGTATTCATGAAAACCCCTCAAGGAAAAATTATAAAACCCAAAACATTCCATGAAATTAAGTGAAATGAGGTGTTGCAAAAGGCTTCATGAAGATGTCTACAACTTACTATTGAGTTAGAATGCACTCAAAGTTAATAACACCATCCTGAATGTGCTAAAAAATGAAGTGCATATGTACCTCAATGTACTTGGTCTATTGATGCTCAACTAGGTTGTGAGATATGTGAATTACACTTTATTTATCACACTAAAGTTTAGTGGCTAAGTCATGCATGAAGCCAAACTCTATCAATAACTGATAAAGCCAAAGAACCTACTAACTCACCATAACTACTACCCTGTACTCAATCTCTATAGATGATAGTACAATAGCCTTCTACTTGTTACACAACTAAGAAATAGGTGAATAACCAAGACAAAATATGTATCTAGAAGTATAAATCCTATTATCAAGAGAACCTACCCAGTTTTAATCATTGTATCCAATCAACTAAGTAGAACCCTTAGTGTAGTGTAGTCCAAAATGAGTAGTGCCTCACAGATATCATAAAATCCACTTGACAGCCTACCAATGACTATCATGAGGGTCATGTGAAAACCTAGATACAAGTCCACCTATAAATGAAATGTTGGGGTGATTATGGGTCAAATATCTAAGACTCCTAACCATTTGCCTATGCATGTGTAATATCACAAAGTGGAGTAGTACAAGAGGTAGTGTGAGTCACTCTAGACTAAAAAAGAGAAGGACTTGGATTATAATTAGCCATTCCAAAATGCTAAATAAGATCAAGGGTATAATTCTACTAACTCAAATGAATCTTTGTATCTGATTGTGAAATTTATAAACTAAAGAAGAAATGCAAAAGACCAAGATCTATCATGTTTAACTGTGCTAAAAGTGCTTGTTGATAGTCTAAATCTGAGATGAGGAGATACTTGTGAGAAGTATATCATTAACATACAAGACCAAAATAATAATGTCTTCCCCAATATATTGAATATACACTATGGGATCAGAGTAGAAGCAAATAAGGCCAATGGAGAGAAGAAATGAATCCATATTCTCATACAAAGTCTGAGGCACCTATTTGAGATCATAAAGAGACCTCCTAAGCCAACAAACAAGAGAAGAATCATAAAAAAACCCAACATATTTCTCTATATATATTTCCTCATGCAATTTTCCATGCAATAAAGCACTCTTAACGTCCATCTGATATACTAGCCAACCCTATGATACAGTAAGATAAAGTACAAAGAAAACTAAATCTATCTTGGTAATAGGCACAAAAGTCTTATAATAGTTAATACCTTTAACTTTAAATAATCCAATTACAATGAGACATGACTTATACTTGTTAATGGACCCATCAATTGCATACTTGGTGTGGTAAATCCACTTGCACCTAACCAACTTTATTCCCTTAGGAAGAGTGACCAAATCCCAAGTGCGATTCTTCATCAATGAAGAATAATCATTTATCATCACATCATCCCACTCTTGTATCCCATGATCCTATGAAAAATATTATGGATTCCCAAAGAATGCTTGACACAAAAGTCTAGTACCCTTATAATGTGCACAATGATGTCGAGTAGGTGGAAGATACTGTATGAATGGTGTTACCTCAAAAACTATAGTACGATCCCACCTAGGCATAGAGGTGACATCAGTTTGAATAACATCCTTATACTCTATAACCTCCTTAGCAATCTCCTAAACTGGATCCTCAAAGAATGAATCCTTGAGAGGAGGTGGATCATCAAAAGAAGAATAATAAGGCATAGAAGAAGATGAAGAGTCATGAGATGTGAAGTGCTCATCAAAATATACATGTGTTAAAAAGTAAACATCATAAGTATTAGGATCTAAAATATGATAAACTCTCATGTCCTTGCAATACCCTAAAAAAATCGAAGGTTTGATCTTCTTATCCAATGATTTACTTTTATTCTTAGGTATAAATGCCCAAACAAGGCTCCCAAAGCCTTAGAAAAATGAGACATAAAGCTTGGTTCTAGACCAAGCTCCTCTAGAGTCATATGCTCAAGTACTCAATGTGGTGTGTAATTCTAAATGTAGCTTACACAATTAACTACCTCTACCCAATGGGTAGGAGGTAAATTTTGTGAATGCATCATGTAGTTAGCCTTAGATTTTGGCTATTACTTTATGCTAAGCCATTTTTTTTGGAGTATGTGTAATAAAATGCTCATGAAAAATACCATGGACTACCAAAAAATTAGATAACTCTCAACTAAATTACTCCCCCCATTATCTATAGAAAGCTTCTTGATGAAACTCAAAGATTGTTTCTCAACCAAATCCTTAGACTTTGAAGAGAGCAAAGACATCACTCTTGTACTTGAAGAAATAAAACCAAGTACACCTTGATAAATTATCTATGAAAATAAGTGCATACATATCTCCATTAAGAGGAGTAGGAAAGACCATCAAATCATTGTGCACAAGCTCAAGTTGTGAAGAAGCTCTCATAGACATACGCTTTGAAAATGGTTCTTGGTATTGTTTCCCCAATGCAAAACTAGGTAAAATTCCATCGAGACATGAAACTATAGGAAGACCCTCTACTATAATATGAGTGCTCAACTCCTTCAAATATCAATAGTGTAGGTATTCAAATCTCTTATGCCAAAGTCAACTCTCAGAATATGCATGAGAAACTAAACATGTCCCTAAAGGAGTATCATCAAAACCCTCAAAATAGTAAATTTAATAATTATGATCAACAACACCCTATGTAATAAGTTTGTGTGGCTCTAAAAAATATCAAACTTTATCACCTTATGGTGTGAAAGTCACTATCTTGCCCTGACCATAATGGCAAATATGATAAACTAAAAGTAGATTGGTGGTGATGTCTAGAACATATAATTCATCATTGATGCATCCACCATCTAGCTATATTTTACCCTTCCCCTTACATAAATGTAGGAAAAATATCCAACCTCAATATTGGAAGTGGAACTCAGACTAAGAGATATAAAGGACTCCTTGGTAGAAGTCATATGGTGTGAAGCACCAGAATCTAGAACCCACTTGTCTAAAATGGGTAATTATGATCTCTTGATAACATTAAGTGCTTTTCGATACTCATGAGATGGAAAAGGAGTGGAAATATAAATCTTGTATTTCCTAACGACATACTCTAAGGATTGAATTCTCTTTAAACACCTAGACTCTTCATGACCAGTCCCCCCATAATAAGATCAAGATAGGCTAGACTTATTCTTGGATTTGGAAGATGGTTTGGGTTTAGATGTATTGGTGTTGGGCTTAGGTGTATTTTGATGTGGTGTAGGAGGATTCTTCTTCTTACCCTTAGTTTTTCTCTTAGTCTTAGGATGTGAGGCTACTAATACTTTTTGTGAGGTGGAAGACTCAAGGTGAGACAATTTGAATTCTTCCCTAGTAAGTCTCTCACAAAACAACTCTAGATATGACATTTTGAATGTAGTACCTAAGGCATCCATATTAGAGAAAAAGGCAGAAGCAAATATTTAGAATGGGCCACTCAACTTAGACAAGATCAACTATACACACTCATCATCCTTTTTATCTTGTCCACTCCCCTTCAACTATGTCAAAAAATTCTTAAACTTAGTGAGGTAGTCTAAAATGGAGGAAAAGTCATCTAGATTTAGTAAAGTAAGCTCCACTTCAATTGCATAGCTCACAAGTGATCTGCTTTACCAAACAACCCTTTTAACTTAATCCACATTTTGAATGGAGAATCACACCCATCAAAATGAAATAGAAGAATATCACTCACATATCCCCCAATAAAACCCATACACTCTTCAAACTTACATTGGTGTTGAGTTTTTTTAAATTCACATGTGAATTATGGTTGTGTTTTATTCATTAGGGACCATAATCCTTTACGCTTTATGATTGTTTCCATTCAAGGTCTCTATGTGTGGTAATTATATGTAGTCAAATATTCAAAATGGTCAACACCATAAGTAGAATCCATGCTAACTAATCACCAATAATAATAAATAATGTAAAGGGTGCATAATATTGGCACCAAGAAAACCCCCTAAAAGATTGTATTTACCTGCCCACCTCGCTCCCCCACTCCCCCTCCCCCCCAGCGAATTTGGCACTCTATAAAATTAGTGAATTTTTAAAAATTAATGACACCAATAGATAAAGAATAAAAAACCATGCACTTTAAAAAAATAGAACTCAAATCTGAGTTATGGTTCAAAAATTATTGGTGTTACAATTTCTTGTAAAATAGATCAATACATTAAAAAAACACTATAAATTAGTTTTTGAGACCAAATTAGAAAATAACATAGTCGTCCAACCATTAATTAGAAATATAATTAAACCACAGACTCAGAAACACCAACCAACATGAAAAAATATTCTCTTAGTAACACTATGCTTACACAAGTGAGCAATGCTTCCTCTTGAGGCAAAAAATACAGCTTGGAAATAAAAAAAATAAATAGAAACAACTTTGTTGAGAGGAAAGAAAAGGTGATTTATTGTTGTTTTTATCTCCAGATCTAAAATAATGATGTCACAATATTTATGCAGCAAAGTGGACACAAAAATAACATTTTTTCCAAAAAGGAAGGAGGCCAAAGTAAAAAAGGATGCCAAATTGAAAAATAATAAAAAATATTCTTCTCCAACACTTTCTCCTAATGGTCAAAACTTCCAAGCAGGCATATAAATATCCAACACCTTAGTCCAAAAGAAAATATAGATCCAACACCTCACACAAGCAATTCCAACACCTTGTTTGTGGAAAATGATGCCTTATATAAATCTAATCTTTCAATTCCAAAACAAAATCAAGTGCCTATATTTTCATAGTGCCACAAACAAGATATAAAAATGATAAAATAATAATAGTTCCAAATGCCTCTATTCTCCTTCAATTAGTCAGATCCAATACAGGTCTTAACATACTAATGCCTTGCAAGTGAAATGAGACTCCTTAGCATACCAATGCCGTACAAGTAAAAAAAGGATGCCTAGATCAACACTCAAAATAGAAAATATAAGTTCTAGTCGAAAACACCTTACTTAGATATCAAATGATGCCAAAGCACCAAAAGATGATGTAAACCTTAAGATTTGAAACAAAAAAAGGGACAACACATGGAAAGGTGATGCCAAGGTGAGAATACAATGTCAGGGTTGAAGATGATGATCTCCTCCTTTCCAATGCCTTAGATCTTTATCAAATTTAGATACTCAAATATGAGAGAAGCACCTAGCTTTATTCAAGAAGAAACAAACAAATTTCAATGTTTTGGATCAAGTAGAAGCAAAACATTTAAAAATTATAGAAAAATGGCACCAAGATCTCCTCACATGCTTCTCTTCTATGCTTCCTCTCCACCTTCCCTCAAAGAATAAAACACACACACTTTATTTAAAACTTCAATAAAAGTATTAGATCTGTAAGAGGGAAAGAAAACATGTTGAGGATTTTTGATAAGGGAAGAAGTAATGGAAAGGGAAAAGGAAATAAAATTATCTAAAAACTGCAAACTAATAGATGGTTACAACTTCTTTAGGGTTCTAGTGCCATGTTAAGAATGGTAAAGGCATTCTAACCCAAGAACCTAAAGTTTTAGGAAAAAACATCACATAAGGAAGCTGTAAATGTGATATGCAAAAACAAGGTAAATCATATATTATTCATAAAGAAGCATGCTATTACACTAAGAAAGATCTTGCATAAATAAGCAAGGCAAAACATGGGAACTAACCTAACTAGTCAATATGAGATAAATTCGCACATAGGTCAAACTCACTAAAAGATGAAATAGCTAGATAATACACTAGAAAACATGAAAAATACATGAAATACATACTCTAATAGTTAATTCTAGATGCAAGCAACTTACAAGCCTAATTCTATCCCCTTTCCATTTTGAAAATTTAGTCATAGCCTGTCAATACCTTAGATATTCTAAGTATCTTGATATTTTTAGAAATTTATATAAATATCACTTACCACTTGTCAAAATAGTTTTAGTATCTTACATTTATATTCATGCTTAATTTACATATCCTAAAATTTGAATTACATATGGTTTCTATCTTAACTAGGGGTTTATAATCTAAATTAGGGTAAAACACTTGTAAGGAAAAACCTAGTTACTAAATGGCTCATTAAGTCCTTGTTTGAGTTGTGTAATTTGATCATAAGATACCTTCTCAAAAATATTGATACAAAATTGAGATAGGAATTGGTTAGCCAAAGGGTTGAAAGCATGCTTGGATTGAAGAGAAAGGTTTTAAAACCATCACAAGGAATAGTCCTTAAGGGTCATATGAAAAATATTTGTTAGTAACTTATCACTAGTTGTATAATCTAAACATGTTGTATGGAAGACTCTAAGATGATATTTTGGATCAACTTTACCATTAATGGTGTAAGCTTAAGTGAAAAAAATATTATTGGTATGGGATAGCTCAAAATATCTAAGGACAAAGGGTTAGTGATAATGCTTTAGAGTTAATTGTATGCCTTGCTTTATTAAAACTTTGTGTTATTTGAGCAAACTTGGCTTGAAGATTGAAAGACTATTGTATTAGTATTTGGCTACTAGGATTGGTAATTATGTTAGATAGATTAGGTGATTAAATTTTCCAACCATACCTCATCCATAGGATCACAAATTGGGATGGTTTAATTCTTTCAACAACTAAGGTATCTGAGTCACTCTCCAATGTTGATTCTCATATTCTATTCATCCTTTAATAAAATAATTAGTTTGTGATGTATCACCCATTGATTTCTATGATGTACACCTTGGACATCCATTTATGCATAGGCACAAGTGTATGTATAATGCCAATCCTTGTATTGTAGTTGTATTAGTAGGAAATAAGAGATATTCAAGAAGTGGTTCCATGTTCAACACATGTAGCACCAACTCCAAAGAAGATTGTGCCATACAACTATGCACACTTGGCCTTTCATACTTGACCTATAAATGATATATGACCTCAAGTGGAAAAGACATATTATATTTTAGAAAACATGTTCACATAGAACTATTCCATGCCTATATACAAGGTCATTAAAATGGGTCAAATTTCATAGTAAGCCAAATGGTTCACCAAGTAATAACTAGAGGTCAATATTCTGCACCTGATTTCTAGACTTAACAAAATTGGGACTATTATTTTATAAGGAGGGGTGATTGATCAAGGTGGATTAACTAATAGTGGCTCTAATGTTAACACTAATTCAATTCTCATGGCCTATGGTAATTACGAAGATGCTTCAATGCTATTGCTTAGCTAGCTTTATATAAACAACAATAAACTCTTCACAAGGATTAACACCTACATGAAAATTATTGTAATCTAGTTCCACCCCTACCTTATCGTATAGTCCCAGTAATGTCAACATTGTAGTCCATAATTTTTTAGTAATGTTAGTTGGTGATGTCATAACATAACCATCAGATAAAATGAGTCATACATGATAACAATTCAAATTCCATAATAGCTCATTTTTTTGAGATGCAATATATATATATATATATATATATATATATATATATATATATATATATATATATATATATATATATATATATATATATATATGTATGTATGTATGTATATATATTAACATTATAGATTGATAATTGGTAGTAATTAGGCTAGAAGATAATAATGATACATATTTCTCAAGATTATGTCACATACAGAATAAAAAAATAAATAAAATCCATTTATTATTTAAGTTCTCTCTCTCTCTATATATCTTTTTATGCTATAACTCACAAATCTTATGCACACACACATAAATTAATATATATTATCATCTAAGAGTTGTCCATTGGTTCACCACATGGTAACTAGATCATAAATCCCTTACTTTTATTTGTTTTTGTATTTTCAACCTAAGTTAAGAAGGATATTATTTTACTTTGTATGCTTTCCCCAATATATTTATAAAGCAAAGACACAAGCATAATAGGAAGGTGGTAACACAGGTGATATAAAAACTAGGCTACAAAACCCTAGTAAGATGCACATGACCACTTAAAGACAAACATGACCCATATGGTACTGTCATGGTTAGGTCTATACAAGATTCAGTTATATAGTGTATGAGTCTATTCAAGAGTAACATACTATTTACATATTTTAGGAGCAAGTTGTATACAATCAATACAATCAATATATAGTCTATGATTTCTTAAAAAAAGGGTATCATCATTCCTTATCCCTTTTTCATTAACATTGATTAGCTTAATTTTATTATGGCACTTGGACTTGTTTCTCTTCGTAGCCTATTAGATAGGCCTAAATTTTGTACTTTTATAAATGTATGCTCAAATTAATTTAATTCCAACTAGTTTATCCCTTATTTTGTATAAAACCATAATTAGGGTAAACATAAATGGTAAACTCTGACTCTTTCCCACATCTAACTTACAAATTCTACAAAACCCTCTTTTCCTTATGACTTATTTATTTTCATATTTTGAACCTTGGGGTTTATTCACCCTCTATATCCATAAGGTTCATATATCTTTGTGTGTATATTGCTTAATTATAATAATGGTATACATTATTAAAATGGATAAAATAATAATTAATGACCACATTGTTGAAAATTTCAAATCAATTATTATTTCAAAACCTCATTTCATTTATAAAATGATACATAAAGTAAATGAGGTCATGAATACAAAAAATTCTCACATAAACTCTCTTAGGGTTTGCATTTACAAATCATCTATGATTTTCAACATATGTCTTAATACCACCATTATCAATTATGATGCTTAACCCTTGAACAAACCTATTGAGATTACACATTTCTACACATTACCTAACAACTATGGTGTATTCCATAAATAACTTGAAAAATCTAGTCCAAAACCTATCTCTAAAGGTTGAGTCACTTGAATTTAGTATTACATAATCACATCATAATTTTTTATAAAAGGGTAATAGTTAAAAGGAAACCAAACCTCTTAAGTATGTTTTATAACCAACAAAGTTCACAACTATTGACTAGTACCAATACTTTTGTAATGATCATTCGCCATTCAATGAAACATGCCTAAGGTGTCCATATGACCTTATTTCATTTATTAATTACCTCACAAGGCATAACATAGGATTAAATGTATATATCTTTAGAAATATTTACTATACCATAGTCTTGTACATAATTTTCTTATTATGTGTTGTGCCTTCCTCCTAGCTACTTACTTTGTCAAAATTGCAAATCAAAATATTTTTAAAAGACTAAAATAAATAAATTTCTTGGCCTTTATCTTAGTTTTACGATATACATCATTATTATCTACCTACATTAGAGGGTTTTATACATCCATATTTTCACACATGATTCTTGCAACATATTTTGATTAGCTAAGAGATAGAATAATTCGATTACATATGGTAATGGATAAATTTATGTGTGGATTATAAATTTGATAGTTATATAATAAAATAATGTTAAATAATCCCATTTTTAATATAGAGCTATTTTTAAATGAATCTTTTTTCTTGCTGATTACTTACACAAGGTATACACATTCTAATTATGTACATGGATCTATTCATGTTATTCTTGGAAAATTACTACATTGGATGAGAACATTTCATATATTTTCATAAAATTTTTATACATTAACATCCTTAATTATATGAATATTATTAGTCCTCTTTATTGAGCTTTATTACATTCTTTTATTTTAGATATTTCACTTGGCACTTGCCTTATATTTGCATTGACATTTTTATAGCCACTTATTTACTGTTTCTTGCTATGTTTCATTAGCCTTGTACATTTGACTCTATATCATATTATTAATACTTAATTTAGTATTATTGGTAATGAAAACATACTTATCATGACCTTATATCATATCATTGATTGATTTCTAAGGAAAGCCATTGATTACTTAGAATACTCCTTGTTTCATTTTGCTAGTTTGTGAGACTTGATCCTTTTATTTCTTATACATGTATCATATCTTATCCATGGTATCTTATCCATGTATATAATTATAATTATCTTATAATATAATTTCTACATACTTATCATGACCTTATATCATATCATTGATTGATTTCTAAGGAAAGCCATTGATTACTTAGAATACTCCTTGTTTCATTTTGCTAGTTTGTAAGACTTGATCCTTTTATTTCTTATACATGTATCATATCTTATCCATGGTATCTTATCCATGTATATAATTATCATTATCTTATAATATAATTTATATTTGGCCTTTTCACATAGTCAACCATATCATATATCATTACATTTCAATTTTATCATAAATTTTGGGACATATATTACATATTTGGTTTGCACTATTACATCAATAAATCATGATGCTCAATATAATCTTCATGCACTTTACCACAATATGCTTATCATGATTTATACATACATAGATCATATATCTCCCATCAAAGGGATGAAACCTATTAAAATTAACAAAATTTAAAATTAAAAAACAATGAAAAAATTCAAAATTCAAAAATATTAGAAAAATAAAAAATTCAAAAACATTAGAAAAATACAAACAAATTCAAAAACATTGTTTTATACATGTTACATGTTTACCTATGCTATATGTTTTCATAATCCATGGTTTACACACATACGTTTCATGGTATTTTATTAAGTGAATGATATTCAGATTCACGTGTTACATCATATTAGATTTCACAATATGCACCCACATCTAGGAGGGGTAATTTAATAGAAAACATATCCTAACTTGGGGGCATTACCATTTCAATGAATATTTGCATGATAATATCTATCCTATGATTTACCATATTGAGATAGATTACATTGATTACTACATATTTTTCTAGTATCTATATCTTATATCACATGGATATTATACATTATGATTATTACATAATTACATTGACTATTGTGCTTGAATGATTACTTACATGTGCATGTGTTTGTTTGTATGTTCTTCCTTGTCTATAGAGGATACTATTTTCATCATGTCTTGTGAGTCTAGTATTATGTGTCATATCATAAGCTTGTCTTATCACTAACTTGGTTGTGGTCACTAATATTGTGTCATCCTAACTTTAGTGCACTCTATTACTATAATGATTATATCCATGATGTATATCATACAAATCATGATATACTTGTGTTATGCCTATGTTTTCATGGTTTATACCATGCACACATGGGGGAATGTTACTTGTGTGTTCTCATTTATTTATCTAGCCCAACTAGGGGTGTGATTTTGACATTTATGTGTATAATACTTGTTTCCTAGTTTACTTTGCCAAAGGAGACATCATACCCTAATGTAATGTGATTTATATGATACTTTATTTACTATGCTATATTAAAATTTACTTGATTATATGTGGCATACCTAGAAACTAATTCAAACTTCAAAATATGCAAACCATTCAAAATATTATGATCATTAAAAATTTCAAACTACATATGTTTTAGGATTTTAGCATGTTTTGGATAAATTATTTTTATTAACATATGGATCATTAAACTTTTATATTTTGAGATGAGTGAGTGAAACACAAGGTCTTAAACTCTCACCTCAAAAGGTGGGCATATATCAAGGCATTTTCAAAATAAAATTTCAAAGTGCCAATGAAATGAGCAAATTTATCTACTTCCTTATGTAGATATTCAAATATTGTATTGAGTATTTGAAAATGAAAAGCTTGGTATATATTTACCATGCATGAATTGAATTCAAAGATATGGACCTAAACCCTGAATATCTCACACCTACATGCTACCTTATGAGTTTCATCCTTTATTTCTATGATTACACACCTATAAGAACCTCACTGTCTACTTCAAACCTACTAACTATCATGCATAGACATCTTCAAACCTTTAATTCACTCTTATGAATGGGTTAGTAACATCAACATAAGTAATTATATCTAGTCGATATTGACTCGAGTTTGATGGTATGAACCCTCTCCTAGCAATGACTACTTTTCAAAATCAAATCTTTCCTTAGAGTCAACCCATTTGCCCAGTGTGTCAGTGGAATGAGAAATTGCCCAATTAGACTCACATATATACAAATCAAGGTCTCACTAAATATGAGACTAGTAAATTACCTGATACACATATATAAACTATTGCACATTAATAAAATCTATCACATTCTTCCTAAATTATAATCAGTCACAAGCCAAGTCTGAAGTATACTAAATCCAAGCCAAAGAAAACACTATCAATTATCAATGCTAAATAATTAGCTACATTCATATAGTGAAGTATCAAAAATGAAAAATTATAATATGTGGGAGAAATATGTGTGGATTTAATTCTATATTTGGATTATTGAATATGTATGCAATGGTAAATTATAAAAATGGGGTGATTGGGGTCAACTCAGCCCACTACACTTTCCCAAATTTTGCAAATTTCTAGCCTTGACAAACACATTGATTGAAAGATGAAGGAGGTTTACTTATGGATTTTAATGCATCATAAAGGTTTTATATCACACATACATTTATCACAGAGACAATATAAGGTGAGTGTATGGTCCTTGACACATATTTTGGCACATGTCACTATTAACCACTCAAGTCAGTATCGATAGTCAATACTGACCTAGGTCTGACAGAACTTAACTTGAACATATATAAAAACTATTACTAAAACATATGAATAACATGACTAATTAACTATATTTTAAATTATTATAACACAATCACATTTAGTCTAAAAAACTTAGTACTCATCCCTTTATTTTGCTTACTATATTTAACATATACTCATTATCAAATTATTATAATCAGTTTTAGTATTTTACATTCATATGTATGATTGAATGACATATTTATCAATATAAATTATTCTATTATTTTTTATCCTATTATATTTTATAAAATCAAGTTAGGGTAAAACATATTGGTGAACCTATACACTGATTGAATGGTGTCAAATCCAATGTTTCCATTAGGGTTATCGATACTAATTTCCTAATACAGATGTATCATCTTAGGAGATTAATTTTTGTCAAATTTTTGTGGTGTATTTATTTATATAATATTATTTTATCATATTAGAGGTGATCCAATAATTAGATTTTCAAAAACTAGCTATTTTGGTGTTTTCCTATTTTCTTGCCAAAACTAGGAAAAATACAAATTTTCAAACTTATTCTAAGAGTTTTGGTGTTATTTATTCATTTATAATGGATTTAAAATATTTTATTATTATTGGAAAATTATATAAATAAATTAAAATATATATTAATGGTCTGTAATGTCTTAACTCATTCCTAATCTTGTTGAAAAGTCAAACAAGGTTTATCTTGGAGTTGAGTTCACGAGTTTGTTAAGATAGTTAGAGAGAATATAGGAGTTAGGGAAAACATTGGAAGAAGAGGAGAGAGATAAGGAATTTTTGGAGTGTTTATTATGACAAAATATAAGGTTTGATTAAAAAAAAATCTCAAATAAAAGATATAAGTAAGAAAATTCAGAAAACATGATACTTTTGTTGGCTGGACTGTATCAAAAGTGTATGGAATTAATGAAAAAATAATCCATTATAGATTTAAATTTATATTTAAAGTTGAATAATATTGTCATTAAAATTTTATGTTTTCATTAAATTATATATTTCCTTGGAAAGTGTTATTTCAGTTTGCAGGCTTCAAGAATATATATAGGGCTGTTATAGCTTATTGAATCCTACAATTTCTATCTATAAAGAGTCATTTTATTCAAGTTGAATATTTAAATAAAAGCTCAAAATTTTATGATAATGTGTATTTTTATAAGTAATAAAATATATAGTTTCAATTTTTTAAAAATAAGCAATAAATTTAAAAATAACCCTTTTTGAAGACTCTTGGCCAGTGTGTAGGCATGTAGGCCTAAAGACTAGGGTTTCGAGAAAAAAATAAATTTAAAAAGAAAATAAACCTTAAAAATTTATGAATTTTTTTAGATATAATTAAATTGTGTAATTGAGTTTATTAATTTTTTTCAAGGTTTTTGGGCCTCTAAATAAGGATAAATTACAAAAACTCAGTCAATAGGGCTATTTGGGAAGGCTACAAGACCCTGTTTTAGTCTATTTTGAAATTTTAAGAAAAACTAATGAAAAGAATAAATTTAAAATGTTTAAATATATATAAATAGGTGTGATAAATTTTTATAAATCCTAATATTTATTTTTTAATAAAAATCATAAGAAAAGGTTCAAGTAGGCTTGTAGGCTTAGTTTCCATAAAACCCAGCTTTGGCATATTTGAAGTTTCAAGAAAATACAAGGTTATTCATCAGTTTGAACTATTGGGATAAAATTGTATTAAGGTGATAAAGTATATTCATTAAAAATAAATCTTTATTTGTATCTTTTGTTCTTAATAGGACTCGTAATCCTATTATTCTTTTTAAAGAAGGTTGCCGATTTGCTCTCTTTTCATCCATCTCAATCATTTTTGGTATTAGAGTAGGTTGGGATATACTTCAAGGTTACATAAAGAGTAATATATCATTTAGATAAGTAAATATAAGGTTGTAAAAAATAAACTTTTAATAAAGTGCAGGAATGACACTTGGAGGAGTAACTAGAGGAGGTGCAAAGAGCAGGTCAAAGAAGACAACCAAGGTAGGTTTTTCTAGAAGATATAAGAAATTTATAGGAACACATATAATTAATAGAATTTAACCAAAGAAGACATGTTGAGATATGTGATGTAATTTAAGGAGAGGAATAACCATCATAAGAACTGGCAGAGCAAGAAGAAGAAGAGAGAATGAAAGAATGACTCTTATATACAATCATAGTAATTGGTTCAAAGCATAAGTTAGAAGTTCTAGTATATGAAGGCAACTTGAATGTATAAGAACTTGTTGATTGGATCAAAAAAATGGACAAGTGTTTTGAGTATGAAGGAATAGAGGATGAAAATAAATTGAAGTTTTCTAGTACAATATTAAGAGGTCAAACATCCCTCTGGTGGGATGGAGTTCAAGATGAAAGGAGAAGAAAAGACAAGATAAAGATCAAGAGTTGGGACATAATGGTATCCAAACTGAAAGGTAATTTCATGCCAAAATATGATCAAACTAACCTATTCAAGAATCTTCAAAATATAAAGCATAATGACATGATAGTGAAGGACTATATAGATGAGTTTTACAAGGTAAGAACTAAAGCAGGTCATATAGAGGAAGATGAAAAAAAGGTTGAAAGGCATATCAATAGTATAAAGGATAATATACAAGCTGAAATCAATATATTATCCCCAAGATCAATTGAGTAATAATACCAAATTACACTCAAGGCAGAGGAAAAGCTATTTAGAAAGCAAACACATCATTCTAGGGGAAGAGGTAGAACTTTTATAAGTAGAGGATAACATGGTGGTAGAAATCAATTGTAGGCATATAATGAGAAAATAAACAACTCTCAAGGTCAAAGTCAAGTTACAAGAGGTGGATACTCATTCAAAGGTCTAATACCATACATAATAGGAAGAGGATTTTAGGGCAAGTATTTTAGGTGTAATAAATATATAGGCCAAAAGCATATGATTTCTCAGATGATCCTCAAAGAAGTTATGTCAGGACTAAGGATAGAAATAAAATTGATCAAGCTAAATATGAGAGTGTGGAATCACCATCACACGTGGATGAACTTAAAGCATGGGAGACTTTGATGATGAAAAAAGTATTGATCAAGCCAAACAAAGAGGTGAAGGAACTAGCTCAAAGCACGATCTTATTCAGAACCACATGCAAATCCAAAGGTTAAGTGATGAAAAGTGATGATTGATAGTGGAAGTACAAACAATTTAATTTCTTCTAATATGGTTTAAAAATTAGGATTTAAGAGAGTAATACATCTTACATCCTATAAGGTGTCATGGCTGAAAAAAGGACACCAATTTTTCGTAATGAGTATTGAAAATTTGAATTTTAGAAAGGCAATTATAGATATGAGGTGTTGTGTGACATCATGCCTATGGATGTCTATCATGTCTTATTAGGAAGACCTTGAAAATTTGACAAGAAAGTCATACATGATGGAAGAAGCAACACATATACTATTGAAAAATATGGTAAAAAACATACACTAATACCATTGAGAGATGATCAAGAAGCAATATAAGACAATAATAAGGTATTAATAATAAGTGGTAAAGAGTTCTTTCTGTTGCTCGAAGGAAAATAAGAAGGTTGTGTACTAGTTGTCAAGACTAAAATAATTATTATAACCACTAAACTAGCTAATTTGCCCTTAGAGATTCAAAATTTGATAAATGAGTTTGTTTATATAGTAGTGGATGAGATACCTAATGAATTACCTCTTATGATAATCATAAGCCACCATATAGACTTCATTCTAGGGGCTAGTCTACCAAACAAGGCAACTTACTATGCCAAAAAAGAATGAGGAGATAAAAAGACAAGTGTAAAAGGTATCAGACAAAGGGATGATCAAGGAGAGTTTAAGTACATGTGTTTTACCAATAGTCATAACCCTAAGAAGTATTGAGGATGTACACATAATCTAGAGCTATAAAAAAGATCACAATCAGGTACAAATTTCCATTGCCTAGAATTGGTGATCTCATGGATTGTTTATGTGGTGCAAGGTACTTTTTAAAGATATATCTAAAGTGTTATTATCATGAGATTATGATTAGAGATGGAGATGAATGAAAGACAACTTTTAAGACCAATGATGGGCTATATAAATGGATTGTAATGCCATTTGGGCTGACTAATGCTCCAAACACCTTCATGAGGTTTATCAATGAGGTGCTTAAGGCTTTCGTAGGTAAGTTTGTTATTGTTTAATTGGATGATATTTTGATTTACATATAGTCAAAGGAAGAACATATTAATCATCTTAGAATGGTATTGAATAAGTTATAAGAAGAGAAGTTGCTAATCAATCTCAAGAAGTGTACCTTCATGAAGACATAGTTTATTTGGGGTTTGTAATTTCACAAGAGGGATTGGAGATGGACATAAAATTTCAAATCCATAATAGGAGGGCCTACTCTAAGGAGTTTATTTGAGATAAGGGATATTTCATGGTTTGGCTAGCTTCTATAGGGAATCATTAAGAATTTTAGTGGCATTTGTAATCCAATAGTTGAAACTATCAAAGGGAACAAAAAGAACTTTCAATGGATAAAATCAATTGAGAATTTTTTTGTTAGTTATTAAATAAAAAGATCACAAAACAACCTATTTTATCCTTAATTGACTTTAACAATATTTTCAAAATAGAATGTGATGTTAGTGGGATTTCAATAGGAGTTTTTTTGAGCTAAGAAGGGAGGCCTATTGCCTATTTTAGTGAGAATCTCAATGAATAAAAGAATAAATAGTCAACCTATAATTAGGAGTTCTATGCCATTACTAAATATTTGAATAAATAGAGGCACTACTTGTTGCCTAAAGTGTTTGTACTCCATACATATAACCATGATTCATAATTTATTAATAGTCAAATCAAATTGAGTGAAAGGTACATAAAATGGATTGAATTCTTGAAAATATTTTATTTTGTTCTTAGGCATAAGAGTGAGCAAGCCAGAAAGGTAGTAGAATCATTAATTATAAGAAATCTGATTTGGCATGAATCTCAAGTGAATTTTCTAGGATTTGAGTCATTGAAAGACTCGTATAAAGAAGTTCTTAATTTCAAGGAGGCTTATGAAGCTTATGAGAATCCTGTAAGCATGGATATGAGTCCATGGATGGAATACATGATACAATAAGGAATTTTATTTAGGGCCAACCAACTATACATACCCAGAGGATCCATGAGATAAAATTTTCTAAAAGAGAAACATAGTGGCAACTTAGCAGGTCATTTTGGGCAAACAAAGACACTTGTTAAATTAAGTGCACATTACTATTAGCCAATGATTCAAGATTATGTGAAGAAGTTTGTGGATAGGTTTAGAATTTTTCAACATGACAAAATGAAAATTTATAATATAGGACTATACCATCCACTTCCTATTCTAAATAGGCCATGGGATTCAATAAGCATGGATTTTGTGCTTGGGCTACCAAGGACATAATGAGGTAATGAATCCATGTTTTTTGTGGTTGATGGGTTTTATAATATGGAAAAATTCATCTCTTATAAGAAAATAAGTGATGCCACTAATATTGTAAACTTGTTCTTTAATGAGGTAATAAGATTGCATGGGCTTTCTAGAAGTATATTGTTGATAGAGATACAAAATTTGTGGGGCATTTTTGGAGGACACTTTGGAAGAAATTCAGGACTACATTGAGCTTCAGTTCAACTTACCATCCTTATATTTATGGTCAAACTAATTTTTTAACATAAGTCTAGGAAACATACTCAGATGCTTGGTGAGTGATCATTCAAAATAATGGGATCAAGTTCTAGCTCAGGTAGAATTTTCATACAATAACTCTTAAAAAAGAAGTAAAGGTTATATAAAATTTTATATTATGTATTTAATCCACCCAATAGGATTCTATGAACTGAGGAATTTGGGTAAACAAGATAAAAAAGTGTAAAAAGAGAAGACTTTGCTACAACTATGCAAGAGTTACATGAATAGGTTAAACAATAGCTAGAGTTGAGTATAGGTAAGTATAAAATAAATGTTGATATTAGGAGAAAAAAGTGAATTTTTATATAGGTGATTTGGTGTTGGCAAATCTTAGGAAAGATATATTTACTAAGGGAGAATATAACAAACTAAAACTAAATAAAATTGGACCTTGTGAGGTCATAATGAAGTTTTTTGCCAATGCCTATGAGTTGGAACTCCCATTTGACATTGGGATTTTACCAATTTTTAATGTGGAAGACATATACCATTTAAAAGGAGAGGAAAATGCAAAAAAATCACCTGAAGATGAATATGATCAAACCATCAAATGGGAGTAACAGTTGCCTAAAGCTCAACTAGATGAGATAAAAGATATTCTAGATAAGGAGGCGGTGAAAAAACTAACGACAGAGTAATTTTTTTAATTATTCAAATGGATAATATATCTAATTAAATATTAAACATGGATGATATCTTCAAAAATAGACAAGCATGACAATAGTGTTGAAGACCTCATGAGCAGGAGCTCATGAACAAATCTTATTCCCAGGGAGTCTAATGCAGGTGCATCATCATAGGAGATTAATTTTTGTCAAATTTTGGTGGTTTATTGTTTCATATAGTCTTATTTGATCATATTAAAGGTGATATAATAATCATATTTTCCAAAACTAGCTATTTTGGCAGGTTTCCTATTTTCCTGCCAAAATTAGGAAATTCAATTTTTTAAACTTGTTCTAAGAGTTTTGGTGCTCTTTATTAATTTTTAATGGGTTGTAAAGATTTTATTATTATTTTAAAAGGATATAAATTTATTATAATATTTATTAATTGTATCTAATGAATTAAATCATTCCTAATCTTATCAAAAACTCAACCAAGGTCAATCTTGGAATCCAGTTCATGAGTTTGTTAAGCTAAGTAGAGAGAATATAGGAGTTAGAGCAAAGAGTGGAAGAAGAGGAGAGAGATAATGAATTTATGGATTTTTTATGAAGACAAAATATAAGTTTAAATAAAAAAAAAATTCTCCAAGAAAAGAAAGAAGGAATAAAATTTATAAAATAGGGTACTTTTGTTGGCTGGACTGTATCAAAAGTGTATGGAATTAATGAAAAAAGTTTTCATTCAAGACTTAACTTGATATTGAAAGTTGAATAATATTTTAAGTGAATGTTAATTTTTTCCTTAAATTATATATTTTACTTGGAAATTGTTCTTTCCATTTGTAGGCTTCAAAAATATGTATAGGGTTGTTACAACGTATTGAATCCTATAGTTTCAATCCATAAAGAGTCATTTTCTTCAAGTTTAATACTATTTAAAAGATAAAAATTATATGATAAGGTGTATGTTTATGGGGAAGAACATATAAAATTTTAATTTTTAAAAAATAAGTAATAAATTTCAAAATAACCCTTTTTGAAGACTCTCATCCAGTGTGTAGCGTTGTAGGCCTAAAGACTAGGGTTCCAAGACAAAATCACTATAAAAATAAAATGAACCCTTGAAAAATTATGAAAAATTTTAGATATAAGGAATAGGGTTTAATTTAAGATATTAAATTATTTTCAATATTTTTGAATCTACAGAAGGAGAAATTATAAAAACTAAGTAAACAGGCCTGTTTGGGAAGGCTATAAGACCCTGTTTTAGCCTATTTTGAAATTTTAAGAAAACCTAATGAAAATAATAAATTTTAAAGGTAAAAATAGATATAAATATGTGTGATAAAGGTTTATAAATCCAAATATTTATTTTTTAAATTCAAATTACAAGAAAAAGGTTCAAGTAGGATTGTAGGCCTAGTTTCTATAAAACCCAGTTTTGACATATTTGAAGTTTTAAGCAAATACAAGGTTAACAATCAATTTGAATAGTTGGGATAAAATAGTATGAAGGAGATAAAGTTTATTCAATAAAAATAAATCCTTATTTCTCTCTTTTTTTCTCAATAGTGCTCTTAAGCCTATTATTCTCTTTAAAGAATGTTGTCGGTTTGCTCTCTTTTTATCCATCTCCATCATTTCCCCACACAAAAGACAATAAATATTTTTCACCTTTGGCCTTATCCTTATACATAATTTCATGATTCCATCCTATGCCATCTAAGAAGGCTAGTTACCTTGTCCCTATAAGTCATAATTCTAGATTAAGAGGAGCCCATATAGAACATAACTATATTTATTAAACCGAAATGGATATAATTAATATTTATTCTTCTTTTGATGATGCAATTATTCAAGAACATGTGAAAATAAATGATATATTGACATTCCTCCATTATAAAATGATAATGAAGATAATTATGAATGCCTAAATATAATTTATTCCAATAAACTTGAGGGGTTATATTTAGATCAAAGTTAGAGCCTTGTCATTTTTTCATTAAGGACTCCATCAATATCCTAAAAATAAGGGTAGGATAGTCATAGTTATCCTTGTTTTTAAGGCCTCATGCCAAGTTAATATTACCACATATCAGGCACAAAAATAAACCCTTTATTATTTTCAACCCATCCTTTCAATCTTACACCTCCATGTTAGGTGTTTATAATTATACTATTGGTATTATCCCTATATTTACACCTTTAGTGACATACATAACATCCACCCAAGGTGTGGGGAGAATACAAGGCTTCCTATAGATTCCCATATCTATCTATACATAGGTAACCTTTACCCCCCTATTATGATTATAAGTGTTACATCACTATCCTTTCCTACTGCACATTCCCTTGAACAAAATGTTGTATTTTTGCATGTTAAGGTGTTATAGTTAGAGAAAGGTACATCTAGAGCTATTAATTTATTGAATTCACATGCCTTGATTCATAACTCATTTCCCCCTAAGATATAAACTTATCCTTTACCTACAGGTTTTGTAGATCTGTAAAGGTGATCTAGAGCAAGACATTGGATCATTCCATGTAACATGTTTGGTTTATAATGATAAAGTTATTCTTGAGAAGTCTCAAGGACAATGATTTGTGATTGGTCTATGACATTGCCATATAATTAGTAAGATAATTCAACCTTTTGGAAAATCAATTTATATCACATTTACATATTAAAATCGATGATAAACTTCATTTACTCAAATTTCTAAACTTAAGCAAGGGTCGAATGGGCCAGTCATTGATTATGTACTTCAATACAAGAGCATGCTAGCTAAGATGACTAATATGATGCTAAAAATGAGTTACAAGACATAGTCAAACAAATATTTATTTCACCACTCCATGAGTTAAACATCTTCAAGAGATTCAAATCCTTTTATGAGTTATGCCACATGGTAAGGGATAAAGAAGTTAAGCTCATAGTTTTGAAAAAACTCAAGTATACACCTACTCTTACATTAACTTCATAAATGAAGTTATAAAGTAAACCAAGCTACAAGGTCAAACCAAATGATAATAAAAATGATGAGAATATTATAGTCAATGTAGTATTAAAACCTATAAATTGACTACAATGGATAACTCCATTGAAAAGGCAATTTTCAAGACTACCATCACCTCCTCATATACTATTACATAAACTACTTGAGTTTAACCTTATCACTCTTATTTCTCCATGTGATTTTTATCCAAACATGACTACACCAAATAACTATGATAGAAATACATACTATGACTATCATTAGGTGGCAAGACATTCTACAAATAAATACTTGAAATTTAGACATAAGATATAAGTTCTTATTGATGAAAACACTATTGAGTTGAGCACCCCTAGTAAGGAATATAGATTAAAAAAAATGGTAATCATAAGTTGAAAAATTTCAATGATCCATTTCAAAAACATGAGACAATAGAGACTAATGATACTTTAAAAGTACAATATGCATACATTATGAATCCTCCACATGCAACGTATGATAACCTAATATATGTAATTATTCATAGACTTATCAACACTTCACCTTAACATCCTATGATCACATTTGATGATAATGAGATTATCGATTATGATTTAGATTTTCATGCACTATTCATACAAAACTATATCAAGGAATAACCCATATAAAGTTTCATGATCGATAATGGATCAAGTGAGAATGTATACATGATGACACTTACTCACTTGGATACACATAAAGGATATACAAGATACATCAAGAGTGGTTAAGGTATTCTATGGTTAGAAAAAAATACCTTAGGAGACATAGTTCTACCTCTTTGGTAGGCTCCACCATACTATCTAACCATTATTATTAATATAGAGTGATGAGGTCTTTTATATGTTGTTAGGAAACCCTTGGATGAAAAATATTCATACAATACATCAATGTATCAAGTACTTACACTATAATAAGGTAGTTACCATTATAGGTGTACAATATCAGTACCCTCTATAGCCATTGGTATCTCTTCCTCCACCTTCACCACCACCATAATTAGTTGATACACACATACATGATCAATATATAGAGTTAGTGGTTACACATATGTAGGATATTTATATGCACTCATTTTAGAATAAATTAGTTGGGTCTAATAAACATCCACCTATTAATCACCCATCACAATAGAGAGTTAGCTAGGGTTCACAAAGGCCATCAACTCCTATAACATGTAATTAGTTAGCATAATAGGTAGTTTAGCATGTTCTATAGATAAAAATTAGTGTAAACTTTTATTATACAATGAACCCCATAAACTCATAGGAATTAAAGAGTTACCCATCATAAACAAGATCCTATAAGTAATGATCATGACAATTAGCGTACAACATGAGATTTATTATTAGATTTAGATATGCCTGCATATATTTACTTCAATCACTATATAATAACCTTACAATATTCAATACATTCAATCCCCATGGTCCTCCCATTGATAGGATTACCAATCAACACTTTTCAAATTTAAAATATTTCAAAAACACAGTTTTTTTTAGAAAATACCAAAACATTCAAAATAAAAAAAATAAAAATCAGGAACTATGCATGACATTATTACATGATTAGACTATATATATATATATATATAAAATTTATCACATGTTTTGTATATGGCATATTATTATCATACACATGCATTTCATGGTATATCAGTGTAATGTAAGACATACAAGTTTCATATTAACATATAGATGTTATAATTTCCTCTACCTAGTGGCTATGCCAATACTGGGTACATATTACTCCATAGTGATGCATCAAGAAATAAGCCTTGAAGACCTCTTATAACCAAATATTACTCAATGCATCATCATGTACTATCATTTCTATTTTGGATCTATTACTAATTTAGTTCACACAAATCTCAAGGATGAGTTAAGAATAAGCATGAATCATTAACCAACCTACAATGATAAAATAATATCATAAACCATAATAATTTTAAAAATGGCTATCATAACCCATAACAACTGTAGATACAATTGGTATAGCCTATAAAAACTATATGACAACTATTCCATCCCATAAAAAAACTATAATGGTTAACTTTAGCCTTTCTTGTTATGTATTTCTAAGTTATAATGGTTAGCAGATCATGACAAGTGGATCCTACAATCTAGGCAAAGGTAGATAAATTATTGAATGCATTATCAACACCTTTTCTCCAATGGAATATTCTTCCAAACCATTATAACCATGAAAAAAGATACTCTATGTCTTGTTCTCTATTGTAACTGATTGTTAGCTTTAGATCTATCATTTAACATGAATAGGTTGTATCCATTTTTTTAAATAGTTAGGGTAAAGATAATTTATGTTGTAACTAAAAAGTAACAATAAAGAACTTGCCTACTCTATTAAAGAGGAGATAATAGTGTATAGAAGGTAATATGAAATGTTGACTTACAAATTAGCTACACTATATCAAGTTTAATTGGTGGTTTAATTCTACTCATCATTTTTGTGCCATTATTGGGGATAGGTGCCAAGTGTTAGTATCATAAGATGTTGAGAAATAATTCCTGCTTTCCTAGTTTAAAATTTCTTTCTTTCCTAGCTTAAAATTTCCTAATTTCTTAGCTTAAAGTTTCCTACTTTCATAGACTATTTTTAAAAATTTAATAGAGTAAATCTCATAATTTCTAGTTAAGAATTTCATATCCCACAAACTTGATTAAACAAAACAATAAAATCCCATTTTGGACTAACCATGTATAGGACAATGCACGAACAATCACAAATGAAGATTAGTCGATTCAAATGTAGCAAAAGTAAAACCATTTAGGTAAATTCTTGCCTAGATGGTTGAAATTTTCTATAGGCACATAATCACCACCTGTTATCAACTATAAGTCATGAAATAACACTAATAGATAGCTCATGATTGTCACATAAAAAGCTAAAAGAGATGGTAGTGGAGGACTTCTTGGCTAAATTAGTGAAAAAATCCATGAAAAAGGAACATGAGGATATTCATAACCCTAAAAAAAATAGTTTTACACCATTCTGTAGAGTGCCTATCTAGTCACTCTACACCTAGGAGTCCAGTATTCATCTCCCTCTGCCCTCAACCAAACTACTATCCAAAAGAGAACTTAAATCCTTTCTAACCCCAAAAATAAATATCATAACTACAAAACTTCATGAACCCAATGAACAAACTAAAAAAGATGATAAATTTGTTAAAATTTTGGAAGAGTTTTCAAAATATTCCACTGCATTACAACTAGCCAAAAGATTTTCCTCTCCCCTAGAGAATCCTAAAGCCACCATTAATTGCTCATTTGGGGCTGAAATTGATAATTTTTTTGAAGAGTGGGTGCCAAAAATCTCCAGTCTACAAGTAGTTTAGAAGATTATGGTGGACCTTAAAGGAGAAAATTATGTCAATGAAGCCACAAATAAAAATTTCTCATCAATACCCCTATGGGTAATGCACCCTTGAAAAATATTCCTATCTATATTTTACCTAAATTTAGAGGAATGATTAATGAGAATACTTACTTATTATTATTTGAGTTTGATGTCCTATGTCATAAATATGACTACAACTAGGATGATCAAAAATTAAAACTATTTCTAGATACTCTCAAGGACACAACCCTCAGGCAGTTTATGGGGTTGGGTAAAGATGCAATCTCCACTTGGAAGGACATAAAGTAGAAATTACTCACTAAATCCCAAGATCATTGTAGAGGAAGAGACTATATGAAAAATTACATCTTCTAGATGTCATAAAATGAAGATGAACCATTAGAGGATTATATGGAGAGATTTATGTTTAGCTTGAAAAAATCTAAATGAACAGTGTTGGACCACGAATCTATCAAACTAGTATTCATGAAGGTAATTAATGAATCATTTTTGTAAGAAATAAATATGATGAGTAAAGGAGATGTATCATAATTATCATTTGAAAATATCACTCTCTTATGTAGAATCTATTTGAGGTCCATGATGAAGAAGACTTGTAAGATCAAAAAATTGCCTTCATCTTACAAATCTATTAATGGACTCTCATAGATGGAGGTAAGAAATTTAATGAAAGATAAGAAACATGAGATCATCATTCATTTGGGTACACAATTTGACATACTACATACACAGAAAATAAGAAGAGATGGATTAGGTTTTGACTATGTATTATTTGAAGTATCATAAAAATAAAATAAACTATAAATTCCATGTTGTTTGGGAAAAAGTAAAAAGAATAACAAAGGATAAGCCTTAAGCAATGGAACTTCATGAAATCATAGGATATGGAGATCAAATTTTATATGTAGCCCAATGGAAACCATGGTCACAAAGACCACAAAATCAATGTATGCTATCAAATTCTAGATTTTTTGATTTTAAATTTTTAGTTGTTCCTCATAATTAGTATGGATCTAATCCTTGGACTCTAAAACCACCCCAAGGACATAATTTGCCACAAAAAAACTTACAAACATATAAAAATTTGAAACAATCCAAAAATTAGACATGGTTGTCTCAAATCTAGCCATGGTGGTCTCAAAATTAGAATTAGGAATGACATTACTCTCCCAATCAATAGAAATATCCATGGAAGGGAAATCAAACATGGTATAATCAACATGCTAGTTTTCAATAACATTCATAATTGTTACAACTACAACAACAAACCTTAATGCCTAATAACCAATTAGCTCCTCAATAGCCATGATTAACTCCAAAATAGCACCAAATCTAAATGATAATTTAGTTCAAACAACATACACTAACGAAATACTCAATTTATTAAATAGAGGTAGATGATGTGAAACTTTATTTAGGGTGAATTCTCCCACAAACCACTTCACCCATGATAATGAAGCCTCCTGAAAAGCTCCCCAACAATGTCACTAACCCATAACCATAAAATCAAAACCCCACCATTGAACCAATCACATACATGAGTCAATAAGGGTCTAACACCCCTCATTTTCCCAAGAGATTAAACCTCCAAAAATAATAACATGAATCTAAATTTGATTTTTTAGGATAACTTAAAATGTCTACATAAAAATCCCACTATTTCAAGCCATAAAAGATGTTCCCATCTACAAAAAAGCTATTTTGGAACTATAGATAAAGAATCCTATCCAAAATAGGAAGGAATCAAAGATTTTCCAAGCAGTTGGATAACTTATAGACATCATGTTGGGAAATATGTTCCCACCTAATTATTCCAACCTAGGCAACCCAATAGTTGATGTCCATGTCTATGGCACCATTATTTAGAATACATTAATATTATAGGGGAAAATATCATTGTAATGATGAAAGAAACTATGAAAAAAATTAGCCTTAAAGGTATTCATAGAACCTTGACTACTATATAAATGGTAGATAGATCAACATTTAAACTAGAATGGGTTATAGAAGACTTGGTCATTACCATGAATACCTGAGTAAGTTTATCATCTTACAACCAAAAAATAACCTAAAGGGATACCCACTTATCCTAGGGAGACCATGAATGGATACAACTAATATATTCATTTTCTATAAATTAGGGAACATGCTGATCTCAAATGAAAACACCACAAAGAAATTGGTTTTATACCCATCGACTTAGCCTTTTTGTGAAGTAAGATAACCTTGATGGATAGCAGATGAGGAAAATGAGTAATATCCCTTTCATAATTTACTCATGATTAAATGCAAACCACAATTAAAATACCAAGATGATGACATACTCATTTCTAATGTCCTAAAAATTAATTTCCAGAGTGACCTACACACAAAAAAATTATTAAAATGCATACCACATCCCCTCACCAACATATTTACAATGGAAGAATATGCAAATATCATGGGTGACATTAAAATTTTTCATCAACCACTAACACACCATTTAAGACTCAACTCACTATTGGGTAACATATAATCCATGGTGTCCTTGTCCAAACAAGTGGATATCTTAACTAGATGACCTCTCAATACCAATAACAAGCTAGAACCTCAACTAGAAACTTAGCTAATAACCATGATAAAAAGACACAACTAAATTTTCAATGGATTACCATGACATGGGAGGCATATACCCATATATATACACCCACAACATATATATCAAGGAGGAATGCAAACACATTCACCAACCACAAAGATAGATCGACCCTAATGTTAAGGACATAGGGAAAATGGAACTATAGAAACTACTAAATGCAAGATTTATCTATCCTATCTCCAAAAGTTAGTGGGTGTTAGCCCTTGTTATTATGTTAAAAAAGGAAGGAAAGTGGTGTATCTACATAGACGATAGAGAACTTAATGTAGCCATGAAGAATGATCACTTTTATCTTCCTTTCATTGACCAAGTAATTGACACATTGGTGGGAAAGAAATTTTTATCCTTTTTGATGGGCTTAGTGGCTACAACCCTACCAAAATAACTTTTGAATACTAGGATAATACTACCTTCACATATCTTTAGGGTACCTATGTGTGCTCTATACTATTCAATTTATGCAATGCTCTTACCACCTTTTAAAAGGCTATCTTGAGCATGTTTTCTGACCTATCTATGTATAATTCTACATGGATGAATTCAAAGTCTATAGAGACACATATGAATAATCCATAAAGAACCTAGAAAAAGGCCTTCAACACTATAAAGATAACCGGTTATCTCTAAGTCATGATTTTTTTATATGTTGATGATTGAAGGTATTGTATCAAGTCACCACATTTTACCCACAATAATAGAGATAAATATTTCCAAAATAAATGTAAAAAAAAAAATTATCATCCCCACAAAAAAAATGTTTTAAGTTTCCTAGGACATGTTGGTTAGTACCATTGATTTATAAAGGATTTTAGTAAAATAATATCACCTTTATTTACTTTAATTTCTATAGATTCTAACTTTATATGTATTGATGCATGTGAAAAAACATTCTAGGACCTAAAAAATAAACTACAAATAACTATAGTGCATTGGGGACTAGATTGGAAATTAACTTTCCACATCCATACATATGCCTCCAATACCACACTAGGAGCTGTCCTTAGGAAAAAATAAGGATCTTTGAGCTATGTTATACTTTATCAGCAAAAACCATCAAGGAGAAAATCTTAATTACACCATGATAGAGAAGGAATTATTTTTAGTGATATACATCATCAACAAACTTAAAAATTATATTACAAGTTATGTACTTTTTATTCATATTGACCATGTTGCAATTAGGTATTTCAAGAAAAAACCAAAAACATGTGAAATAATAATTTTATGGTTATTAATCTTATAGGAATTTGACACTACCATTATTGATAGACCATGTAAAGATAATGCATTTGTATCTTTTTTATCAAGAATAACATTTGAAGAACATTGTACATTATAGATGAATCATTTCCTAATGAACATATTTTTGATTTATCATTTACATTTATTCATTTTGAGGCATTGATAATTATCTATCTACATGAATATTCCCACAGCATTTATTTCTAAAAGAGAAATATCATTTGGTGGAGATAACAGTCCATTCTCATGGATCTCAGGGTGTCTATTTTAAACTAGGCATGATTTAATCATGTGTTGGTGTATAATGGAGGATAAAGTAGTTGAAATTATTTGAGCATGTCATAATGAACCTTATGAGGGAAATATTTATATAAATATTAATACATCCTAGATATTAAATATAAACTACTATTGGTCCACCCTACACAAAGATTCTATCACATACACTTGTTAGGGAAACATACGCTAATATATGGGGAAACCCACACATTCTGAAAAAATGCCTCTCTAAACTAAATTAATGTTGGGATCCTTTAGACAAATGAGGAATTAATTTTTTGAGATCAATATATATATATAAGTCTAATAACAAAGAACACATACTGGTTTGTATAGATTACTTGACCAAATGGGTGGAAGTGATAGCTTTAACAAATGCAAAAGATGAGAAAGTTACATAATTTATTTATGAAAATATCTTTATAAGATATGTAGTTCCAAGAGAGATAGATATTGATCAAGGAACGTATTTCAAATCTGATTTGATTATAGCCCTTGTTTGGTAATTTGAAATTAGGCACAAAAACTCTCTTTTGTGTCATCCTTAGTCTAACAACCAAGTGGAGGCCACAAACATAGAATTAGAAAAAAATATTAAAAAAATAGTAGTTGTAAACTACCAAGATTGGGAAACACATCTTGATGAGATTTTATGGGCATATTGAACTACATAGAAGACCACAACAAGGTTTACTCCATATGAGCTAGTATATGGAAAGAAAGTTGTTCTCCCCATAGAATTTCAAAACTCTAAGGACTGCCATAGAGCTTGTCTTAGACTTGTCTCAAGCATAGGAGAGAATAATGAAACTTAACACCTTATATGAATTTTGGAATGAAGAATTATAACATTAAAAAATGGTCCAACAACAATGAGTCAAATGACATGATGTATTCATCAAGATATGGGAATTTCAACTAGGAGATTAGGCCCTGCTCTACGAATCCAAGTATAAGGACCACAAGGGGAAGTTGAGAACTAGATATCTTTGTCCTTATGAGATAGATAAAGTGTTTGAAATGGATTAGTTGAGCTAATGACAATAGACCTAGGAATATTCTCTTTGCTAGTTAATGGTCATCATCTACAGTTGTACATGAGACTGATTTGAAAAAAAGACTTCATATGGAATATCATCAAAGAATAAAGACCCACATGGATATGAAGTGATATAAGATATTAGATGAACACATTCCTTCTGAATATCAGTATTTGGAGGACCTTTTTTAAGTATCAAATGGGAATTGTAGCTCACCTTTCATTTCCTTAGATAAAGGGTAAGCATCATCATAACCTTGAGCAAACTATTAGTTATCTGGATAGCCAAGGGATGAATAAACATTTTGACTACATATATAGTCTATTGATTAGTCATAATTAGAAAAAAAATAAAAAAATAAAAAAATTCAATAATAAAAAAATTTGGGTGTTGTTGATAGTGTTGGTTGGAAAACTAGTTTATTAGCTAACCAATGACATAATTAAAAGATTTGATTAGAAAATCAACTTGTTGACCAATCAAGGGAATAAATAAATATTCATTCTTACCTTTGATCACCAACTCTGAACACTTTTTTAGGCTCAATGCAATCACTTTAGATAGTATGTAGTCAACTTTAAGTTTCATAATGTGCTATAAGTTGCATATTAGTTGATGTGGGTTAAGTTGCAGATGTTATGAATTAAGTCTTAGTTACTATGGGGTTAATAGTATATGTTAA
Organism: Torreya grandis; assembly: GCA_037957365.1. Lineage (NCBI taxonomy): Eukaryota > Viridiplantae > Streptophyta > Pinopsida > Cupressales > Taxaceae > Torreya > Torreya grandis. The sequence continues at coordinate 4,106,995 of JARHVA010000225.1, read as the reverse complement.
AGAATGATGGAAGATACTACGATAAGGTAAATAACTTTGCTACTAGCTAGGATGGGTTTTTTTGGAATGTATTACAGGTTTCTAAAAGAGTGTTTTAGGTTTCACTTGAAATAACCTACACTTACCCAACCAATTCCTTCTTGTAAATAATAATACACCTTCCTGACTCAATAAATCCACTAGAACTCAAAAGAAGATCACCATACAAAACTTGGCCTTATTATACCTATATCCATGCCTCTCTAAAGGTAAACCAATAACAACACTAGTTTGGGTGATTAACATCAAAATTAGTGTTACTCTCAAAGTAGCCACCCATAACCAATTCTTTCTCAAACTTGCTTACTAGCTACTTGATATAGGAAGGTACAAACCTTGATATAGGAAAGTGTAAGCCTTGATATATGAATCTAATAATGGTTACTATAGGAATTAATATTCAATTGACCAAGTATACTTGTAATTCAACATGGCCAATCAATTTAATTCAACACTCCTAGTCTTCATTTCAGTTAATAAAGTATCATTCAATGCATCCTACATGACTACTAAATATGGTACATAGAATGATCTAGCCACAAACAAAATAAAAAATAAAACTTATTTTTAAACTAATGTGTAAGAGGTAATGATGTCATTCTTTTATAAAATAATCATGTTTTTCATTAAAATATTTAAAATTATGTAATCTTGAGCATTAAAATCTATTAGGGCATAATCTAAGGTCTCTGAATAAAGCGAATGCACTAGTTGAGTTATCACACAATCCAAGTGAGTGCACAACACAATGTAGATGAAAGTAAATGAAACTAATACAAGAATAATGGAAAAGAGATTAGATCCAAACCTAAAATTCCATTACCAAATCCCCTAAATGTGAGAAGTACAAATGAGAGAGTGCTGAGTAACTCCTCCAAAAAAGGTGGTCAACAGACCCTTGGAATAGAATAGTAACTACTAAATAAAAGGTGGTAAATAGAGCAAAGAATATATAACTCCCATACCTAGAATAACAAGTTAATATAATTATTTATTAGTCATCCAGTCAACCTGTACATCTAAAAAAGCTTCTCCATGAAAGTAGGAAAAATCCAAGTGAGGAAAAAAATACCATAATAAATAAATATGGGAATATAAATAAGCCTTACTCTACACCCCTCCATAAGCACAAATTAGGTGGGTAGGGTAAAAAAATAGGTCCTAACAACTAGGCCTGATGAGGTAGCCATATACAAATAAATCTCTCATAAAGTAAATAAAAGGAGAAAAACCATAGGTAAAACTCCTCCTAAAAGAGAAACATAAAGAAGAGGCTAGAATCTTCCCTAGAAGATGATGTTGTAGCGTCTCTAACCTCAATAAGAGCCCATAAGTGAAGATACTTAATCTCCATGAAAGGTTGGTGAATATGTCTACAATATCCTCTATCATTTGGAAATAGATTAGATTAGTGATGTCCCTATGGATAGATCTCTGATGAATACATGTGAATATCTATGTGTTTGGTCCATTAATGCTAGCCCAGATTCTTATAAATTTGAATAGTACTCTGGTTATCATAGTATATGATGGTAGGTCATTTGAACTAGATACCAAACTCTATAAGAATCCCTTAAATCCATATGGCCTTAGTGGAAGCATTGATATCCCCCATGTACTCTACCTCAGTAGATGATAAATTAATATCATTCAACTTCTTGCTTGACCAACTAATTAGACTTGAACCAATGGATAAACTATAACCTAAAGTGGACTTGTAATTTTGAATATTTCCATCCTAGTTTACGTTAGTATAGCCAATCAAGTTGATTTTAGTGACATCTCTATAGTGAATCCTGAATCTATGTGTGCCCTAAATGTAGTGCAAGATCATCTTATTTTATTTCTAGTGTAATTCATGTGGTTATTGCATGAATATAGCCACTAGGCCTACTACATATGATATGTTAGGTTTGGTATGTGTCAAGTAGATAAGGCTACCCGTAAGTTGTTGATACAAGGTAGTATCGATGAAAGGTGAAGTACAATCTACATCAATCTTGATTCTAGATACAAAGGGAGTTGGAGTTGGCTTATAATTAGCCATGTGAAACTAATAAAGTAGATCAAGAGCATACTTAGGCTATGAAAGAGTGATCCCTAATTTGAGTTGAGAAATCTAAATCCCAAGGAAGTAATGTAACAATCCTAAGTCTATCATGGAAAATATATCCTGAAGAGACCTTTTCACTGATGTAATGGATGAAAAAGAGATATCAATAATCAAATATCATCAACATAAAGAACTAGAATCAAGAGCAAATCATCTTATTGTAAGATATAGATGTTTAGATTTGAATGACATATGGTGAATCCTATTATAAGAAGGAATCTATATTGGCATACCAAGATTGAGGGGCTTGTTTGAGTCCATAGATGTATTTATAAAGTATACATACAAGGGAATAATCCTCAATAAATCCTAAAGGCTACTCCATGTAAATATCCTCCTTAAGATCATTGTGATTAAAGGCACTCTTCACATCCATTTGATGAACATCCTAATGATTTGCTACAATAATATAAAGTGTGAGTCTGATGGAGTTAATTTTGGTGACTAGTTATAGGTACCTATGATAAATCCTTTGCACCAATTGTGCCTTGAAATTTTTAGTGAACCCGTCTGCTACATACTTGGTCCTATATATCCATCTGTATCAAACCATATTTATTCCCTTGGGAATAAGAGTCAAATCCCAATTGTGATTCCTGATTAAGGATTTATAATCATGCATGGAAAAATCCCACTCAAGAATACTTGATGCCTTTTAGAAAGTCTACAGTTATGAGGTAGAGGCATAGATAACATGTGTCCCACTCTGAATCTCTTAACATGTCCACCTATCATATAAAGGATCCCTAACCCATGTACCTTCACTATAAAATGTTTGCCTAGCCTAAAGAGGACCAAAATTAGAAGAGTTAGGTTTATAAACATCATCCTAAAAAGTGTGGCTAGATGTGGATGAATATGAGTCCCCATCACTAATCTCACTATTAGAACTAGAAGAAGTGTCCTCAACCTCTGGAATATGCTCAAGTTGATCTAAATAATTTGAATCAAATAAAAATGAGTCCACTTAAATGGGAGAAGTTTTAAGTGTCGAATCTATGGGACTCTCTTAAAATTGAACACTTCTCTCAATGAAAAACTCATGTGTGGTCAGATGAAGAAGGTGGTATCCGTTGACACTATTTTGATAACCTAAAAATATGCAAGGCTTACTTTTAGGTTTCATAGCCTTGAATTTCTTCTTTAGTATGTGTGCCATAGGTAGAGATCTAAAGACTTTGAAATGTTCAACTATGAGTTCCCTACTGTACTAAGATTCAAAGGGAGGTATGCCTTTTAAATATTTATGGATAACCTTATTTTGAATGTATCAAGCATAATTTAATGCTTCATCCCAATACTATGGTGCAAGTGACTTAGAGTGAATCATATAGTTAGCCATCTCTTTCAATGACCTATTATTATGTTTTTTAAATCTATTTTTTTTAGGATTATATGGAAAATTCCACTACAAATCAATCCCCTCTATGGTGAAAAAATACTCAAAACTTTTATTGACATACTCACCCTTATTATCTGTTCGAAGAACCGTAATTGATTTGTCTGATTGTTTATTTGTAATAACTTTGAAGTCTTAAAACTTTTCAAAAACTTTATTTTCTAGCTAAGGAAGTGAACTCATGTGTATCTTGAGAAATCATGAATGAAGGTAAGGATGTACTTAGCCCTTGTGAAATATAGATTGGGAAAAGGCCCAAATACATCACTGTGTACAAATCCACTACCTATAAAGCCCTTAAAGCTTTGTCTTTGTTAGATTTCTCTTCAAAATGCTTCCTAAGGGTGAAAACCTCATAAAGAGCCTTAGATAAATAGACCCAAGGTAATCCTATGACCATGTCATTTTTGTTGAATTGTTCTAGGTAACAGTAGTTGAGGTGGCCAAACCATTCATGCCAAATTTTGATAACTTCATATGAATGAGTTATCAATGCAATCAGATAAGAATCAGGTGAAAAATGTGAGAAGGTTTATAACCTATCTTAGTGATCTACCCTACACAATTCCACTATATAATATTTATGCAACTCTCTGATTATGACTGAATCTAGTGAAAACTCTACCCTCATGCCATTACTAATTTGAATGATTTGGTACACTGATAGAAGATTATTTGAAAGTGATGGAACACTTAGAACATTATTGAATGTTCCTCCATACATTTCAATATACTCTCTCCTTGTAGCTTCTACTAAAGTGTCATCACCCAATGTGATAGAAGACATGCTACAAGGCTCTAAAGAAGAAAACTCAACTTGTGAAGAACCCATATAGTGAGAAGTACCCAAGTCAATAACCCATAAAGAGGTTGGAGCTACAATTGATACAAGATCCTTGACATTTTATTTCTCTTCACCTTCACCTTTTGCCTTAGAATAATCTTGAGTTAATGGATTATGTTTGATAGACTCATGAACACCTATGTTGTTATTTTATAGAAGATGAGTTAGGTAATCAATTTGTTTCTTCATGCACTTGTGTTCAACATGCCCATTTTTCTTGTAATAGGCACACTTAACCTTCTCTTTCTTAGGTTTATCATTGGAAGAAGAAGTTTTAGTGGTTGTTTTGGCAAAGTTTGATTATTTCTTCTTATTTTAATCCTTGTTATTTTTATTCTCTTTGTTTGAATCCTACAATTTTCCATTCCCAATAATTAGGGCTTGAGATTTTGAGGACTTCAATATGCCCATCTATATTAACTTATCTTGATTCCTAGTCAAGTTATAAATGAAAGCATTTAAAGAGGGCATTATCCATATAGTGCCTAAAGCACTTTTAGTAGCATGGAAAGTAGAGACAAAGATTTAACAATCAAAACCTACATTAGTGAGTATATAAAGAAAAAGTTGGTCATATTTATTCTTTATTCCACATTCTTTCAACTAAAATCTTAAAGACTTGACCTTAATGAAAAAATCCTAAAGGGTGTCAAAGTTTCTAGGACTTAGGTTGATAAGCTCATTTTCAAGTTCATGACCTTTCATCATATCTAGCTTCCCAAAAATATTTTTCAAGATGATCCACACTTCATTGAGATATTTAGAAGGTTCTAAAAGAAATAAAAGATCAGGAGACACATAAAGACATAACAACCCATATGATTCATCACAATGGTTGTACCACTTTACTTTTTTTGCTTCTATATTAGGTTAAGTATCATTGCCCATTGTAATATGATGTAAACCATTGCTCCTTAATATATTTTTCATTTTGGTTTTCCATTCATGGTAGTTAAATGCCATTAGAGGATTAATTGAACTCGTATCCATTGTGCAAAAATAAAGTGTAGTGGTTGTAGTTGTAGTTATTGTTTGTTACATAAATAAAAGTCCAAAATAGAATGGTAGGTGACTCAAAAACACACTAGAGCCACCTAAACTATGAATGGTGAACCCCATGAATGTTTAAAGTAATGCATTCTCAAAATACATCAAGCATAACTAAGAATGCATTTAGATCAATCAAAGCAAATGTCAAAAAGATGTGATTTGTAAGACAAAATTAGGACATTAGGTTTAGTCGATAATGCATCCAAGAAGAGTAAAATGGGTAAGAAGGAGAAAGATAACTGATTGTTTTTAATATGAAGGGGTTTGGGCACCTACCAAACTAAACCTCACCCTACGATCTTCATCTAGTGAAAAGATAAAGAGTTTTTACAAAACAATAATAAAAAAGCTTTCCATCTTTAACCCATAATATATTATTTTTATTAAAAAAATAAAAAATAATATCTCACACCATATATTAACTGTCCCTCCAATAAAACCCCCCTCATCATAATAATATATAGATATTTTATTTTTATTTAAAAAAAAAAATAACACCCCCTTCAAAAGAAATTTAAATTCCTATACTTATAATAAACTTGTAAAAGGTATCAATATCAAAATTGATACTAAATAATTTATTGTGAGCTCATATTTTTTTTTAAAGGTTCAATCTTAATAAAGGGCATGAATTTTCAAGGTTTAAAAAAAAATCAAAGGTGAATACCACTGATAAAAGATGGTGGTTTTAGGAAAAAAATTTCAACATGCATAAAACTTGAATGAGTATGTTTTTCAAAACCAAGTTCTAAGGAAAATGGTGAAGCAATACCTTAAATTATAATCTAAATGACAAGGAAGGAATGAGGAAAGCACATCAGGAGTCATAGTCTAGTGAGAAGGAAAAAATATGTCTTAGCAACCACAAGTCATGAGAGTCTTCAATGGAGCCTCTACCAAGTGAGGTAGGTTAATTTTTAAGGCATTAAAATTCTTAAATCTCAACTAAAAACTATTGAAAAAGTTGTGGAAACCCTTAAAAGCCATGAACACATAGACTAATTATGCAGGGCCAAAAAATGAGATAAGGAGGGTGGAGCTAAAGCATGCATGCCACAGTGGAAGTAAATGCAGGCTGTGACAACTTTTCTCAAAGTAAATTGGAGGCCATGGACTAGTGCCTCATATGCAACCAAATTATTTATATAAGAAAACTATAAAGGGAAGATATTCAAATAGGACTTCCCTCTTGGGTTAACAAGTTAAATCCCAATACCACACCCATTCTTTGATTTAGAGCCATCAAATTTCAAGGTCCATATATGGTTTTTAACTGTGAGGATTGAAATCTTCAACATAGGTGTTGATGCAATGTTTAATTCTTCATTCACTCCCTAGATTTTTATTTAATCAAAAACTCTATTTCTCAGCTAAAAGATGTAGACACCTAAAACTAGCCACCGATAACCTCCAACTAGGCTTTTGGCCAATTTCTACCCAAAATGCACAATTTGGCCTAAAAACACTAAAACATGCTAAATGATGTAAAAATTACATATTTAAATTCCAATTTTGGCCAGGGTATCCCTAAATGGGGCAATGCAATTTATGGGCCAGCTAGCTTCGATCAGATCATTTTGAGTCAAAATGCCAATTTTGCACCCACGTGCTCTAGACTACTCTTTCCTATCAAATCTCTTACACAATATGCATGCCTTTGTTATTTGTTGTTGGTAACATCCTAAATGGGAATATGATTCCAATGCATTTGACAGTGCCTTACAATTCCAATCTAGTCAAATTTATGACCAATAATAAGGCATTTTGATCAATTTAGGTAATTTGTGCATAATGTGCTTAATCATGCTTAAGAGCTAATTAACCAAAATCAAGGCCTAATTAAAAATTCCATGAAAATTTGTTGAAAACTTATTTTTGGAAAAGAATATTGAATATATGCATCATCAAGTGACCTCATTTCTTGGGAAGACATCCCTAGGCCATAAATGCCATAAATATCAAGATTCATGCCACCCATGCGTCATCAATACCTTCCATGATGCCATACATGCCTCTTAATTTCCCCTTATTCTAATGTCATGATGAGAATAATTTCAAACATAATTCTAAAAATTGAATTAATCCTCAATCACACATCTCCATCTTGAGATAGATGGTTGAGGTTGATTATAATCAAATCCAAAAATATATAAATAGGAGGCCTCAAAACATCATGTCTAAGCTTAATTTGTGCAAAGTTATAATACATGATTAGTTTTAAAAGCTTCATCCAACTAGTGTTACTATGCCAAATTGATTCCAAGCCAAGACAAGCCAAGCCAAAGCCAAAGGTCCCAAGGAGAGATGGAGGTAGCGAAGCTTCCATTATCAAGGACTTCATGAGCACAAGCTGAGTAAGCCACTACTACAAATGCATTTGGAGCATCCAAGGAAGGTGAAGGCACTCATGTATTTGATCCCTTGATTTTTAGTTGTGTTTGTCATTTGTTTTTGTTAACTAAGCTCTCCCTAGTTTCTAGGCCTAGAGATGTTATGCTATTAGTGTGTTTATTTAATTTTGATTTCATTTTGGAACTAACACCATACTAACCATCCTCTCTTGAGTCAAATTCCTAGATCACATAATGACATTCCTAGTGGGACAAGATGCATCCTACACATGAAAGAGATCCTTTTGAAACTTTAAAATATTTATTTTAGCTCTTAAAACTCTTATAAATTGATTTTCTAACTTTATTTTGCCATTTTTGCTTGCCATAGTTTCTACACAGTAACCGACGTCCACAAGAAACACCAACATTGGTTATTAACTTAAATAACATCAGTCAGTAGAATTAACATTAGTTAGATCTTAGTTAGCCATAATTGATGTCGATGGTATTAATCGATGTCAGTCACTATGTTTTTCCAAAAACATAAACTCGAGAGCTATTTTTCTAAAGTTTATTATTTTAAGCTAAAAAGAGCTTCAAAGCTAAGGGACATGCTAATAATTTTGCTATAGGACCAAGTTTAAAATTTGCTCAAAACATGTTTAAATCACATTTGCATGCTTAAACATTGATTATGAATCTTGTTTTGGGTATTTAATAAATAACTTAGATGATTTGGTGAATGTTTTCAAAGTTTGTAACTAAGACCAAAGGGTCAAATGAACACCACCAAATCTTTCCTTTTAGGCTTAAATTGAACACACTTGTCAATTTTTGTTTGCAATAGTTGTTTAATCAAATCTTTTTTTGACAAAAAGAGGAGTGTTGGATGTATGCTCTTCCATTTGTCTCCTATAAGGAACCCTTGAAATCAAAAGAACCATTCTTATTTCAAGTATCCTAGTCCAAGGCTTAGAAATAAATTCATCTATAGCACTCCCCAAAAACTCATCAAAGTTTGGGTGATCTTGAAAATGACCCTAAGGTATTTCTACTTTTATGCTTTATTTATTTTTATGCATCTTGGATTACGAGGGGGACTTCATTACCTCCTGTGATTTCTTTAGGGAAGCTTTAACCTGATGTTTCATCTCTCAACATTGACTTCACTTACTCCTTTTGAGTTGTACATGTGATGTATCTACATTTAGACATCTCACTATACTGAGAGAACAATAGGATGTAGTGGTTGTAAAAAGGACTAGACCTTTTTACAACTAGCCAATGCCATGGTCACCCAATTTACATGATTTTATTTTATATCGTTTGGCATGAAATTCATTATGCAATTGATTCCCATAGAATGATCAAAACCTTGATAGTTTTAGTCAACCCCACATGCCATACCCTTGTTAGTATTTAGATGATTATACTTAGTGTATTTTGGTCATTTTTTCTTGGTATGTTTTGAGACTAAACCTTGTTCATTTATTCATAAAGCCATGCCAAAAACAATTTGTCTATACATCACTCTTTTGTCTAAAGAGGTGTTATGCTGGACGTTTTCCACCACACTTGTGCCTTGAAATTTTTGCTAAACTTGTTTGTGTGTGTGTCATTTGAATTGTAGAGGGTAGAGTTATGCTACCCAAATCATGTCAAACTATTTTTCCTTTGAGTCTTTGAAACATAGTATTGACCACATCATTTGAGTATGCTTACACCATTAGGCTACACAATTTGTTTCAAGACTAGTTTACCTTTCACTAAAAACCATTTGTTTCAAACCATGTCATGTATACCATTTTAACCTTTGTCTTATGCTGTCATGCTGTTCAATCTTGTCTAGCCTGTTTGGTCAAATCTTAGTTTTCAATGTTGAGTTTTTAATTAACCTTGTTAAGTTTGGATCAAAAAATTGATTGATTTATGTTTAGGCATTAATTCATAGGGCTAATACATAGATCTTTCTCTTTTGGGTTGCATAACTTTGGTTAATCGATTACCCAAATTTGAAAACCATTGATGGTTTATTTGTTCAGTACCTATCCTTATCATTATTTGTGCCTTTATTTGGGAAAACACAATCTTTTTTTAAAGAGCCTTTTTGTCTTATTCCTTATGCCAACTGATCATGTTTATATTTGATTCTATGTGCTAGGTCTATGCCAAAGTTGTTTCCAAACTTGTTAGATTAAATCAAATCACATCATGCCTTTATTTTAAGTCTAGCTTTTGATTCTATTTGGCCAAAAGTCCTAGCATATGCCTATTTGTTTGAGCCTAGATTTTGACACCGTGTTTGGACAAAAAACCTAGTAACTCAAATTTTCTCTTTCCTAGTTTAGACCTTATTTGGAACACTTTGACCTAGACTTTTGACATGCTAATTTTTATTTAGACACTTAAAATTTTGTGCATATGACATTTGACATTAGACATTTGCTATTAGACTATTTTATGGCAAGTCTTAGCAAAAATCATTTTGGAGATATAGCTCCACTTTTAGACCACATTGGAGATATAGGTCCACCTTTTGACCAAGTTAGACCAAGTTTGAACCATTGGTCCTTTGGACATAGTTTTTCAAAGTTTGTAAAACTCTAATTCTTTTTGTTTTTAGAGCTTTCATCATTTATGCAGATATGTCTAGCTACACTTATGGTGGAGTCATGTAGAATCCAACTTATGATAGAATGGCTACATAAAATCCCACTAGAAACCCCTATAGAGAAATATTTTCTAAGGAGTTTTATTATTCTCCCTATAATAATCCATATGGGGAACAAAGTCATGAACCAACTCACAATCCAAATTGAGACCTTGATTGATATGAAGAGGCTTTTGAAGAGGAATTTGAAGGCCCAACTATAGACAATGTTTTTTGGGATACCGATCTATATCCTCTTTATAATTATCACTACATGGAACACAGTCAAGAACCAACTTATGAGCCAACTCACAACTAGGATGATATGGTTTATGAGGAAAACTTGGATGCTTTAGCTTGTGTAAATAGTCAGGCTCCACCACATCATACCATTTCTATTCTAAGACCACAATATCATACCATTCCCATACCAAGACCTCATCCTTTGATTTGTACGAGCAATCAAGTTCCACAATGCCAAACCATTTCTATACCAGGACCTCATCCTTTGGCTTATGTGAGCAATTAAGCTCCATAATGCCCCTTCATCATTATAAGACCTAGTCCTTTGGCTTGTGTGGATAATCAATCCCCATAATGCCCTATCATTACCATCTCAAGACTTTGTCCTTTGGCTTATGAAAGCAATCATGTTCCCCAAGGCCCTACCATTATCCAACCACAAGTCATTCCTCATCCAGTAGAAATAACAACCAAACCTCAATCGATACAATCATTTAAATACCAAGTAGTGTTTAAAACTGATATTTTCCAACTCATTAGAAACCAAGGCCAAGAGAACCAACCAATCCAAGATGTTTCTGTTGAATCAACCATTTGTGATAAGTCAACCTATGATAAATTGCCTATTGATCCTATACTAGTTGTTGAGGAGTCTCACTCTGACAAGCCAATCTTCACAGAGTCACTTCTTAATGATTATAAATGCCTTTGGGAAAATCATTACCTTGACCATGTGCCTATTTTTCAAGATCCTCCTATTGACAAGATAGTCTCTAAGGAGTTGTTTCTTGACGTATTTCCCATCTTAGAGGAGTCTCATTTTGACAAACCAATTTTTATGGAGTCCATTATGCCATCACAGGGCATTACTTGTCCAAAACCAAATATTCAACAATACATCATTATACTAGAGTACCCATCAAATGAATAATCAGAGTTAGAGTCAAGTTTTACTCTTGGACTGACATCATATTTAACATCAAAATCAGAATCTGAATCAACATTAGTCTCAACATCAAATTTAAAGTCCCTTGAGTTAGAATCAAATTCAAAAGAAGAATATGTTCATGGTTATTATAATATTGGTTACGAATGCCTTGTAGATCAATTTGAATACATTTGTGATTCTTCTATGGTTTTTGAGGATGAGTAATTCATCTTTGACATAAGTTATCTTAGTATCTTCTACAAGGATTATGCAGCCTCTCCCCATTCCATTACCATTCCACATGCCATTACCATCAACCAAGATAGACATATTATTAACATTCCATCTCCCACAAGTGTCAATTAGGATTGATAGAATCACACTTTATTAAATTGCATCCATGGTGACATAGTAGTTAAAGAAGAGCAAGGAGGCTAAGACCACATTCATATAGCAGAAGAACACTCTCCTAGTGAGACTTTTTCAAAAGTGCTAGAAGATAATCAAAGTCAAAATCCAATGTTTATTAGTGAAACCTTCTTGAAAGAACTATGGGACAATTGAGACAACTTCATTGGTGAAGACCTCATTGAGGCACCGATAGTTGAGCACAAAATTTCTTCACTAATTGATGAAGATAAAATCAAAGATCAAATCAAAATAGCTTCCTATCTACAACCTAATCAGATGGTAGCTACTATCAAGATCAAACAACAAAAAAATATGATGGTCTTATCAAGAGAACAAGTATTCATCCCTACCACAACCAAAGTTATGTTGAATTTGGCATCAACAACATTACATGTGACCGAAAGTCCTAATTTCAATTATTTCTCCACCATTCCACATTCAATTATCATCTACCATTCCATTTCGCAAAAAACCTACCATCCATTATTTTTCCATATTTACCATCTATGGTTGTACTTTCTTTTGCAGAGGCTATAAAAATACCTTGTCTTGATGTTTGAAGGAATCAGAATCAACGACCAATGAAGATCACAAAATCATTCTTGAAAACCAAATTTGTATTGAGTTCTGGATAGCATAGCTATTTAGATGAGGTGTGGTCTAGAAATTAACATGATCAAGTATTTTATTTGTATCATTTGTTGATTAGGATGTGCATCTCCCCATCAACAAGAGCAACAAAATCAAAAACCACACCTAGGATAAAAACCTGCACCATGCCATTACCATTGTTACATATCTAGTTTCCATTGTCGAAGTACCCAACCATTCACCCCATCACTTGGGGGTAATCCTCTTACTATTTTATCCAATCTATCAAAAACCATCATTATACTTAGCAAGACCATACCATCCTATCATTCCATTCCTATCTAAACCAAAGCCTATTTTAAGTCATCCTACCCAATCCTATTTTGATCTTGGTTCATTTGGTTCTTCCTACCCTTTTTATGAGGGGATTCTGATCAAGTTTAAACAATCAATCCAATCCATGTTTACAATGATAGTCTATGAAATTAGTGTGACAATTGATCTGGAAAGGTATATTTCTTTTTTCATCATGTATTAGGTTTATTTATGTGATCATGATTATAACTGCCTATGGGAAAATCAATGTTTCACTAGTCTTGCTACTTATTATAACTACCTATGAGCAAATTAGTATCATTTACCTATGCCATTGTATCCGAGTTATAATCACCTATGAGAAAACTAAGGGAAACACTTGTTTATCATGCATTGCTATATCAGCGTGCCATCATTATTTTCATTTTACTGGCCATTTTATAGATTTGAAAACTTGTTGGGACCTAGTTGGTTTTTCCCTACCTTTTATGTGGATGGAATTACTATGACTTGAGGTCATTTCAAGACTATGTGGGTCATGCTCAATTCATGTTGAGGTCATCTTAGTCCCCCTTTCCATATGATCTTATCATTTTGTGAGCAACCTAAGCCAAACACTCTGACCATTTTATGAGCAGGTATCTTGTCATTCTCTAATGAGTTAAGATACCTAAAAATGCCAAAAACATTCATAATATTTAAAAATACAAAAATATTCATCTATCTAAGCCTAGTTAGTTATCCTTGATCCACCATACTGGGGCATTATCATTGTTAGGATGCTTTCTTTTGATTTTGTTTTCAGGCTTTTTGTTTGTTTGTTTATTTCAGGGTATTTGTTTGTTTATTTTTTTTAAAATTTGTTTGTTTGTTTTCTTGCCTGTTTGTTTTTTTTAGCACTACTGCCTTGACTCAGTCTATATATGTTCATTGGGTGATTCCTTATGCACATTATTCTTGAGTTTATCCATATCATACATTAACATTGTCATCATGGTTTTTATCATTGGTGCATTATTTTTTAGTGTTTATTGGATCGAGAGTCAATCCTTATGCATATTTTGGGATAGTATTCATTGTGTTCTATCATGAAGCCTACCATCACATGCTATGACAAAAATTATCTTCACGAAGGTCTATAATCAATGGAGCCAATGAAGTTCTCCTTGTCACCTTGGCAAATCCTTCCATCCCACCTTTGATCAAATCAACCCATTAACCATTCCAGTTGTATCATTACTAATCAAGATGAGCATCTCCTCATTGGTAGGTATAACTAAATCATTTATAATGATTAATCTTGTTCCTCTATCCATCGCTTTCATCACTTTTCACCTGATCATTTTAAATCTATATTCTAGGTTATATCCTTGAGTTATGCTTGCTAATCAACCCTAACTGGGGCATAATCATCTTTATCCAATCTAGGTCCTCTTAATGATTATAACTGCCTATGGGCAAATCATTATTTTTACTTTTATTCCTGATTATAACCACCTTTGGGCAAATCAACATCCTTTTTACATCAATGCATGCAAGCATTTTATTATTTGGATTAATCTCAACCACGGGTTAATTCCACCTTTCTTCTTGTTTATTTTCAAGGGACCATCCATCAATAAATGTAACAGCCACTCCCTCAAGGGGGCATCATCATAGGCTTCCCAAAACCATTTGGAGATTTATTCTTCAGTCATCATCTTTTTCTTGGAATACAGACCATTTTTCATTATTTGAGAAGACATTACTTTACCTACAGTTTGCAACATCTTCCCAAACAAGGGCAAACTATAGACACCTAAAACTAGCCATCAATAACCTCCAACTAGGCTTTTGGCCAATTTCCACCCAAAATGCACAATTTGACCCAAAAAAACTAAAACATGCTAAATAATGTAAAAATGACACATTAAAATTCCAATTTTGGCCAGTGTATCTCTAAATGGGGAAATTCAATTTATGGGCCAACTAGCTTTGATCAAATCATTTTGAGTCAAAATGCCAATTTTTCACCCACATGCTCTAGACTACTCTTTCTTATCAAATCTCTTGCACAAGATGCGTGCCTTTGTTATTTGTTGTTAGTAACATCCTAAATGGGAATATAGTTCTAACGCATTTGACAATGCCTTCCAATTCTAATCCAATCAAATTTAGGACCAATAACAAGGAATTCTAATTAATTTGGATAATTTGTGCATAATGTGCTTAATCATGTTTAAGAGTTAATTAACCCAAATTAAGGCCTAATTAAGAATTCCATGGAAACTTGTTGAAAACTTATTTTTGGAAATGAATATTGAATATCTACATTATCAAGTGACCTCATTTCTTGGGAAAACATCCCTAGGCCATAAATGCCATAAATATCAAGATTCATGCCTCCCATGCCTCATCAATGCCTTCCATGATGCCATCCATACCTATTAATTGCATTTTCTTCCAATGTCATGATGAGGATAATTACAAAAATTTAATTAATCCTCAACCACACAACTTAATCTTAAGATGGATGGTTGAGGTCAATTCTGATCAAATCCAAAAATCTATAAATACGAGGCCTCACAACATCATTTATAAGCTTATTTTGTGTAAAGTTATAATTTAATATTGGTTCCAAAAGATTCATGCAACTAGTGTTACAATGCCAAATTGATTCCAAGCCAAGCCAAAGCCAAAGGTACCAAGGAGAGATGGAGGTAGCCAAGCTCTCATTGTCAAGGACTTTATGAGCATAAGCCAAGCAAGCCACTACTACAAAGGTATTTGGAGTATCCAAGGAAGGTGCAGGAACTCTTGTATTTTATCCCTTGCTTTTTAGTTGTGCTTGTCATTTGTTTTTGTTAACTAAGCTCTCCCTAGTGTCTAGGCCTAGAGATGTTATGCTATTAGTGTGTTTATTTCATTTTATAACTAACACCATACAAACCATCCTCTCTTGAGTCAAATTCCTAGATCACAAAAGAGACCCTTTGGCTTTAGTTTTAGTGGGGGATATAGGAATAAAAGTGTCTATACTGGTCACTTCATCATTAAAACAATCTAAAAGCTTCAGACAATAACTTAGATCTACCTTACTTAATTTTTCATTTGAAAGGACATGACTCTGGAATGAAATTATTTAGGAGCATTGAGAAAATCATCCTCGTCCAATTGGTCTATCCCATCCAATTCTAATTTTTCACACTGCATAGTCAGCATATTAATAGATAAACTTTCATGAGATTCTACTTATTTGTAAAATGTATACACCCCAAGTTATAACTCTTAATATATAATTTTATTCATCTTATTGTATTATGTAATCATGTGAGTCATATTGGGTTCTCTCTCAATTCTAGTTTGGTTTGGGATACCTCTCCATGGGAGCTACATATGTGGGAAGTCAATTGCCATATAACCATTAAGTGTCCTAGAACAATATCTGCTGAAGAGCATGCCATATGCATCCAATATATACACCACTTGGATGTTAATAAATTTTTTAATTCTTGTATTTGAATCCAACTGCATATGTATGTGGTTCAATTTACCCACCAATTTTAATTCTATCATGTCTAGTTAGACAATTTTTTTATTTTATTTCACTAGAGTGAGGCCCAATTGTTGATAATTTTATATGGAATAGTGTTACCTAAAGCACCTAAATCCACAAGATAATTATGTAAGTTTTTACCAAAAATATGAACTATAAGCAGAAAAGGTGGAGTTTTAGTTTTTATTTATAAATGGTAACATGTGCATCAATAGTCTGAGCATGTTCCTTCCCTTTAGGAGGAGATTTATTTTAATAACAATTATTTTTTATTAAAAATATGAAGTAATTTGTACATAGTTATATTTTCTTTCATCCTCTTTATATCCTCTATAATGTTATACATAGATTTGCTTTGCTTTGTTAATTTATCAGCCTATGAAGGGGTTATGTTGTTCCTAGATTGATAAGATGTTGTAGGTCATTTATGTGGATGGGGATTATTGCTTGAATCCACATTAGGGAAAACCTAAGTATTATTTAGAGGAGTAGAGATGGTCAAATGGTTTTGAAATTTGCTTCTCAACTAATAATTATTTCCCCTTTAGAACTACCTAAAGGCATGGAACTTGTCTAAGTTATCCTCAGGCTAATTATCATCCTCAAATGGGAATGGATAATTCTCCAAGACTAGGGCTATTTTTGTGTTTCATCCATCTTAGTCTAAATTATCATTAGGTGTGAGAACTATTTTTAGATCCTCCATCTACTTTTGGAATATATTTCAGCATGATCAACTATGTTGTGTACTTTAAACCATGTTGATAAGGCCAATTCAAGCATGTTCACTGAGTTTGAAGCCTAATTGTTGGTATTTTGATTTATATTATCTAGATGACTAGAAATATTTCCATTATTAGTCCTGGAATTCCACTACCTATTTGTTCTTTTAAAGTTAAAACCTCTACTTTGAAGTGGGTTGTTTGTGGTTTGGTTTGTGTTGTTAGGAACTTGCCTCCATAAATTAACCATGCAATTTGACAATATTTGGACCATTTGCTAAAAATTGGCCACTTGAAGGTGTTACACTAGTATTCTGTTGGTTTCCCATTTGTGGTTGTGGGTTGATCATAGGTGCAAAAATTATTAAAAACACTGGGGTATCTATGTGTGCTTGGTTATGCATGTTATTTATAGGTGTTTAATTACTTAGAACTGAAGGTATAGCTTGTTGAATTCCACTTGAAGAAACATAACTACTAGTGCTTGGCATAGTATAAACATTATTATATACCATGGGAACTAATTGTTGATTATTCTCCTACAAAATGACATGATTTGGAGGTATATATGGCTGACCACTAGGCAAGAAGTTCAAGGGGAGAAAATTATACATTGAATTTGAACTTGAATACATTGCTCCTGGATTGGGTTCATTAGTTATGTGTTTTTTTATGGGAGCTTGATTGAGCATGGGTATTTGATTGTAATCACCTTGTTTCCCTAATGAGGGTAGTGGTCCTGCACCATACCCTTATGGGACCATATAATGTTCAATATTAACTGATTCATTATAAGCCAAGGACAAATATGTGAGTGCAACAAGAGTTCTCCTAAGGAATATAGATGTCAATGGGTAAAGGTATCTTAATAATAGATGGACTCTCTACTAATATGTATGGGTCTTTTAGCCTCTTGTATAACTTATGAAAATGAGCATTAAACATGCTCATGGGTTAATTTGGTTCTTTCTTAGTAACAACAAAGTGGTGATATAGTGTCATATCCAATTTTTTTTAATATTGATTATTTTAACAATAATAACATAATGCATTTTACCCAAAATTTAGCATGAAAACACGTAATGAGATCCATAACTGTGTTACAACCAATATAGGAACTAGACCAAGTGCATAACCCATCAACAAATTTATTAAGAAGCATTTTTAACCACCTAGTATTTAGATAGAAGTGGGTCAGTATGGTCTTAATTGCTCACCTCTATCCACTTACTATGATATGGACTTCCCAACAGAGTTGTTTGTGAGTGAAAAATAGTAGACCATTTCAACTTGGTATCCATCTCCCACATTGTGGCCCAAAATTTATTAATAAATCATGATTCATAAATTAAGAAAATAGAACTAGACAGACTAAAATTAACCCACATATTAGTAAAAAATAACTCAGATACATCACTACCTTTGACTTATGCCCTTACCTAAGTACCTGTACAGGTTATAGAATAGCCAGTACCTCATGGGTAATTTAGCAAAGTTTAGTAATAAGTGGTAGAGTAAGATCAGATTTAATAGAATAATCATCATACTAATATTGCTTAAGTATTATTTACCTAATCACAAGTAACAACCAAATATTAAGGGGAAAGGACTATTTCCAAAAGCAATGCAAAACATTTGAACACTTTTCCATTTCATAGGCAAACTGATACACAAGGTTTGACAAGAAATGCTATAGGAAGTATTCAAGCTTCATGGGATGTTTCAACAACCATGATTAAGTTATTTTAAAGAAGATATTATCATTTATAATCAAGGTACAAGCTCATGATAAAGCATGCCTAAGAATTATATAATGACTTAGGTTAGATTTACATTTCCCATTATTACCAACATAAATACCGCATGTATTAAACCAAACCTATTACATATTAATAGTCCCATGGACTAAATGTACTTATATTAAGTCTTACTTAAATCTTATTCCTAAAGATTTATCCATTAACTTAAATTCATGACATTAGCCTAAGCATTATTGTATTTCTTACTTGAAGATTAGAGCTTACTTAATCTTTGATTCCAAGGTACATTATTATAATAAAAACATAATTTCAAAAATTATTTTACCATTTAAGGATAAGAAACAAATTGTTAAAGTATTCAATGGTCTATTACACACACAGATCATTTGTTTCTCAATCACAAAATACTTTAGCTAGGAATAGCCACATCCCTTTTTAAAAATTTCAATGAAGTGTATTATTGCCAATTTACCTTTATCATATACATAAGATTTACTTAATCTTATCGAAGATTAAATTGCACTGAATCAATTTAGGAGTCACAAATATAGTTCATTACACTTAGTAATTTAAAAGTGAAGTGATTATCTTCTAGGATACATTTCTTTGAAAGATGTGTACATATGTAATTACTTAACTACTTATCCCTTCTTCGTCCTTATCACACATTCCATTAAATTATTACAACTCTTCACAAAGGAATTAAGCTAAATATAATCCATTTAATTTATCAATTATACTTATATGAGGATTTCATCTTACTAAACCGTATATTTATAGTATAAAGTCCTTAATGAAGTCTTAACAACTTTCATTAGTTAATCCATGTCACATATAGATTTGGTATAATATTTAGGGATTGGAATCATTATTTTAAATATAACTTTCAACTTCACCAAATTATCTCTTTACAATGGATATCACAAGCAAACATATTCAAAGAATAATGTAACTTAAATTTTACAAGCTTAAGATTATGTATAAAGAAATCTCTCAAAGTAACTTTAACATACTAATATTATGTTTCAATTCCATATACTCTATGAAATAAAACAATCATGTCATACTTATGCTAACTTTTACAACTAAGTTATATTAAAATTATTTGCACCTTCCAATAACTAACTAATTTGAAACCATAATAATAATATGGTACAAGTACAACCAAATGCATGAAAACATTTATTATTCATGAGTCAACATAAAACTAATGCCATATAACAACTCAAGATTCTATAACATTCTAATTAAAGTTATCAATCTACTTTTTCCAAATATGTGTCTAACTAGTAGTACATGATAAAGACCACATTTTTGTGTTCTAATATCAAAGGTATTAATGAACCAACGTAATTTCATATTAAAATAGTAATACAAGGTTACACAAATAATCAAATGATCAACTATGATTATATCATGAACTAAAATTACATGATTTATTACATCACTTGTATTAAATACAACTATGATGAATAACATGAATTATAGTCAAAAAATTATATAACAATTTTAATCCATTTACAACTATCATAAATTGAAGTAAGAAGAAATAAATCCAATCTTTGTATGTAACCCAATGAAGCTAAACCTGCCTCACTAGTCCCAATGAACCCAACCATAAATGGCCCTAGATCACCCCAACCATCAGTTGGATATGGATCAGGGTAGCAGAGAAATGATGGAAAAAGGACTACAAAAAAAATAAGATTGACAACATTCAAAAAAATAACAAAAAAAAAAAAAAAATGAAACACGTAAACCAACCCACCAAGATCCATTAACTTGGTACTTGATTATGACTACATATTTCTTTTCAAGCTTCTCAATTTATGGGCCATATTCTATTCTAGAATATAATATGGTTCATAAATCTGTATGCCATAAATTATTTAGCAGTTATCTTCATATACTCACTTAATATACATTTATGAGTTAAAATTAAACTCGTAAAAAGAAGAAAATAATTCCATCCAATTAAAAATTAATAAATTAAAACTTACATAAAGCTGTAGGCCCCAATTTTGATTGAATAAACTTTACCAAAAATATTAATATTTTAATTATCAACTATAATGATTAATGAAATCACAAAAAAAAAAAATCAACTGAAAAATGTTTTCAAACAAAATTTAACTTAATCATGAACTAAAATAATTATAATATCATTTCCAAAATTATGCCACTAATTCCAACATGATTCAATAAACTTGAGTCAAAACAATGCCTTAATAGTAAAAAAAAGTCAAAAAATCATGTAGAAATAATAAAATAACAATAATATATTATTTTTTCACAAACCCTAAGTTCATTTTGAACCCCCATGGAGACTCCATATGTCATTTCCCCATGTATGGCCATAATTCAAAATAATTGTTAGACTATTTTACAACATTATTTCTTAAAGTTGACTATACCCAGTTTAAGGTTTTTAAAATATTAAACCAAATGTTAACCATACATATTCAAAATTAAAACAACATTAGCCATTTATAATAATGGATTTAAAACAAACAACACATTTAATATAACCCAATTGAGTTGAATAATTCATGGCTCAACAAAACCACATAACAACCATCCAAGCCATTAAACCAAATAAAAACACAGTCACTAACAAGGTCATAGCCATAATGGCTTCCAAAAAGATAATAACAACCCAACTGAGGGTTTTAAAAATGGATTTAACCAAAATGCCAATAACCCAATTGAGCTTCTTCAACAATAAAATGACTTCACAGTAGTTAATAAACTCAATCCACAAACCAACAAGTGTATATGTGGTGAGTATGCACTCAACACAACTAATGACCCAACCAAATAAACATAAAATATATCATGGTTAAATTATGCCTCAATGAAATCCATGGCCAAGCTATCCATGGCTTCCATGAAAAACAATAGAAAAACCAAAAACTATGGCCCTAGTTAGGGTTTTACCCACAAACACATAACATAGTAATTAATGCCATTATTTTATGGCTAATACCCTAACTTATTTCTCCATAAAAAACCCATTAATAAACACACACATAATTTTAAAACATCACTTACTTGGTGGATGGAAGTCGACCATAGAAGATATTGTCTCTTCTCTTCCAACGTCTAAGTTCTATGCCAAAACTAGCACTAAAATCCTATATTATCAAACAAACAAGTCAAATAATAAACACCAAAATAAACTCTAGTCAACTCTTCATAACTCTTGCATGAATTTAAATATAAATGCATTGAACTATAATTATAGCTCCTAAAAAACTTCATGAAACTAAATTACATTCTCCCTTGGCCACCATGTGAAAATTTTTAGCAAAATTTCCCCAAGGATTTGAGCTCTTTCAATATTGAGTCCAAATTAATGACATTAAAATCTAAAAACCCGAGGAAGCATCTCAACCCCAATGTATGGTAACTCAAGATAATTCTATGACCCCTAAGTCATTTGGCTAAATAAAACATAAACCAACTAGTTATCAATGACCCCAAGTGGGTTGAATGACCTAAGAACATGCCCCCAAGCCTAACCTTGACTTAACAAACATTCCAACCAAACAATCAAAAGAAGTTCCATTAAATAATGATCAACCCTTAGTGTTCAAGACACAAACATAGAGCAGATAGGGTATGTCCTTAATTTCCTACAACCTAACATGATTATTTTGAAACATTAAGTCAAACAACACCAAGGAAATCAAGCTATGTAATACAACATTGATAATCAAAAGACTGATAATATACACAATCAATACATGACTAAATATACTATCAAAGTCGATAGGAATGAAGTCAATGAAAAACATATAAAAATAGAATGAATGAAACAATGATAAGAATAAGAGGACAATAGTCACCAAGTAATTATGAATCAATCAAATAAAATATCACAAATGGTAACATCAAGTAAAATGATGTTTGGACATATGTCAAAACTAACTTGAATCAATAAACAATGAAATCAATCATAAAATGATAACATACAACATTTGAAAATAAACATAATGACTAAATCATCAATATTGACAAGCTTAAACTTTATGATATAATTCACTGCTTTGTTTATCCATATTATTTCTTCATGTTTCCCTACTGCTCAGGTCCGAACACAACCTAGCTCAAGTACTTGTCTTTGTAGTGAAAAATAGACTATTAAAAACATCTAGACATCTAAGTATAATAAATGTAATAAAAAAATTTAAATAATACGTCAAAATGAATAATAAATTAGTACACATTAATCAATAATATCCAATTCTATAATGAAAATATAATCCATAATTGTCTCAACAATTATAATATAAATGTATCAATGTAGATCACATAACCGTAACACCACAATAAAGCCACAAAACATGTATTAAATAGTTCATAGTTAATGTATATCAACATAAATGAATTAAATGCATGTCAATTTGGGTCATGACATACAAAATAGTTAGATCAATCAAGAGCCTGAAGTGATTGACAAACACTATCTCAAGATCACCCCAAGAGGTGATAGAGGCAATTGGTAAGCATAGGTACCAAGCGTAGGTAGTTTCCCCAAAAGAACAAGGAAATGAACAACATAATACATCCTCATGTTTATCCTAATTTTAGATAAGGGAATCTTTAAATTCTTGGATGTGTTCTTCAATAATATGAATTCCACTAGTTACGTACTTTGGACATAACTTATTTGGGTTCTTAGGTAGGTCATGAGGAATACCTAAGACATTCATAGGGAAACCACTTTGACCAAGATATGCCATTAGATTGGCCATTTTTTTATTCCAAGGGATATTAAATGGATTAAAAAAGGGAGTGAATACAACTATAGGTGAGCTACCATCTAATTATATATGTTCAGTTTTCATTTTCCCTTTGTTCATCCTCAATTTTCTATGTTCATTAAGTTTCAAGAGTTTGAACTCAACTCAAATAGACTTTGATCTAGTGTATATCCTCTTGATTTAAAACTTTAATTTGGTATAATTCAATGTATGCAAATGTCCCTAAAGTGTTTTAGTCTAAGCTTTGGCTAAAAATCTTAGCTTGTGTTCTGGAAGCCCTCCTTCTAGCACCAATTCTATTGAATGGTGTTTTGACAAAGCCAACACAAAATAGGTAGAGGGAGATTTGAGGAAATTCTAATTCAATTGAAATTATGTCCAAAAGACCTCTCAAATATTTATTCTACTAGTTCTTGATGTACTAGACAAGATTAGTTGGATAATGCAAACTTTTCATAAGGGACCTATTTTACAAAATGAAATTTAGGGGATTCTATCAACTTGAACCACTATAAAGAGGGTGCAAGGTTTTATATTTCTTCTCAAAAAGGAGAGTTTTAATAACAACACTTGAAAAAACATACCTTAAATGAAGTATATTGTCTTGATTTTTTAAGGTTATGGAAAGAACTATTTTCTATTGTTTGCTCATTACTTATATTCAATAATGTTATAATGGTAATGAACAAGGCTTGCAATCAAGATAATCATATATATTTAGATTGTATTCATTGATACCCAAGATCTAAACTAATAAACTCATAAAAAATACAAAAGAAAAGAGGGAAAAAGAGAGAAAAGGGGCTTGCTATCGTGAAGGTGAAGCTGAAGTGTCTGAATGAAAAAATCCCATGAAACAAATCCTTAGCTGATTTAGACCTAGCACAACCACAACTAGAAGGATGGTTTAAGAGTTTGAGGAGAAGTTGACTGGGAGAAGGAAAGAGCATAACCACCTTAATATATTCACATGAAATGATCACTAAGCTCCATAATAATTTAAATATCAAGATATGCCAGTTGATTAATAATAATTGGGATTTGTAGAAGTCATTCAATTACAAACTTTACTAGCATAACCAACAAAATTGAACAAAAGGAGAAATTAATCTTAAAAATAAAAAAAAGTCTAGGATCACTATGTTTATGTTATAATTCACAATGATCCAACCTTTATTACATTAATTGCCTAATCATTGATAGATCATGACAGTCCAAGATTCAAATTCATCCCACTAATGGGGTAGTTATAGAATTTAATCATGACTTGAGAAGGTGGTTGAGAATCTCTAACAAATATTCTAGCTAAGCCACACTTTTCAATTAAAGGTCATGCCTCTTTAAGGCATAATGTTTATCTTTTATACTCTATTGATCACATCTAAATCATATCCTTGTACGTTCTTAGTGTTGATCCATGTCTTTTATAGTTATACATCATGTTACATAAAGGTATACCCTTAACTTATTATCCATTTGTTAAATCCCCAAGAGCATGCCATAGATGAAATCAATTACCATTATGATTTACATCTAAATTTACATTCTCTAGGATCAATTTTCCATTAAGAGATCATCCACAATTGACTTAGTTACCCAGGTGAATGGCATATTGATTTATTGGTTGGTTCTATCAGTCTATTAACAAGTAAATGAGAATCAAATTTATGGTTTTGGATATTTATAATGATGTGGTATATTGATTTGGCTATTGGGTTTCAATTTAGGCTTCCACAACAAGCATATTCACTTAGGCCTTATTTCACCTCTCCCTTAACTATCCACGCTCTTATTTTATTCCATGAGATTCATTTATTTCTTATTGCCCTAGGATCATGGAATGATGTCATGTCAAATTATCTTGATGAGTTTAAGCTTCATATCTCCTTCACTACTAGGTCTATTGGTGATCAACTTTCGTGAGCTATCGATCTGGGAGATCAAACAAATGTTGGGCCTTCAGGGCTCTTCACTACCTTCGAAATCTTGGGGGGCTAAGTTTTATGATTATGCCACATGGTATGATCTAATGAATTCAAGGTCCTTGGGACTTAGACTTTATTCAAGCTTTCCCTTGATGATATGACCTCCATGATCATGCCTTACAAGCATAATCATGGATCCTGGGGGATTTCCAAACACTATGTCACATTTTCAAATAACTTTGGTTTAGCCACAACATCCCTATATGGTTGGCATGTGGAGGCTCTCCATTAAATCATTCGAATCTACACATTATAAAGAAAATGACCAAGTCAATAAACCCTTAGAGAAAGAAAATGAAAAAAAAGATGATAAAAATAAAATAATTTAAAGATTTTGCATTATAACTTGAAACATTTCCATACATAGAGAATTTGAATAAGAGAAGGACCATTATTCAAATCCAAAGACCCAACAAACCAAATGCCATGAACAAAAATTAGGAAGCCAATTGTGAGAAACACCAATGAATTTCCACTTTAAGCCATCATCCACATAGCTAGAGATCTTCAAGTGAATAAGACATTCTACATTTAAATATTAAATAGATTAAGGCAAATATCATAAATTTGACTTAGAATCAAAAGTCATAAAAGACCCATTATTCATATTTTTATCAAACAAACTTTTCTTGATTTTTCCAACTTTTACATTAGAAATGATCATCAAATTTAATCCAATGGTAACTACCATGTGGTAATCTCTCATTGGTTCAAAGACCTAGTTTTTATGGTATGTTTAAAGGTAGACATACATAAAAATTTATTATAGGGTGTCTAATAATTTCATTGGTTTCACATGGATTTCCTTCATTCATTGTTCTATGGCCTCTATTTCTTGAGATGATACCACATGGCATCATCCAAGCTTCTCAAGTTATATAGGATACAATATGATCATGCCATGTGGCATGATTATGGAGATTCTATGTTATCAATATGGTATTAGTTCTGCTCTAAGCCTCAAAATCCTATGATCATGCCATGTGGCATGAACTTAGGCCTTCAAGACTTAGAGAGATCTTGATGTTTGGTTTTGGCTATTAAGGATAATTTTGAGTCATCAATCTGAATATTGAATGATAGACAGGTAGTTGGGGAATCCCTAAATGGTTGAATGCATAGATTAAGACCAAGTTTTCATGATGGCGATATAATCTTAGGAGGTGAAAGGATCAAAATAATTAACTAGTTTTATAAATGACTTATATTGCCTGATGAACATGGGCCATTTGATGAAATATTAGATAATCCATAGGAGGGTCCCGCTACTCTTAAAAACTTTTTGGATGGACCCTTAAACTCTAAATAAACATGATCAAGACACATGGAGATATATAGGGAATGAGAGGAAACTTTGAGGCTTAGGAATTTTTGAATGAGCTCTAGGTTCTTAGAAAATGTGATTTGAACACATGGATAAATTTGGGGGCTCATATAGAGTCTTTGTGCATTTTCAAAACTTGAAGCCATAAAACCAATTTTTTTAAGAAGGCCTAGACATTCTAAAAATTAAGTCTAAAGTGCATGTAAATTACTTAGTTTAATGTGTGGAATTTAGAATTAGTATCTTAAAAAATCATTAATGACATTATACATGTCTAAATTCTCCATTTAAAACATTCAAATACTGACCAAGTCTTTATAAAAAAACATTATAAAGACTTAGTCATTTAAATTGACATAAACAATTTTAAATGTCTAATTTAACCTAAAACAAACATTTGAATAAATATTCAATGCATGAACAATCATAAGTATTTTTAGATATATAAAAAGAATGTTCAATTTGCACATTGTTATTCCAAGATAAAGGTTCCTTCAAGTAAATTGACATGATATTCCTTAGGTGCAAAGAACATATATGTTTGTCATTTAATCCATAAAATATTCACATTAAGGTTAGAAAAACCCAAATTTGAGCCAAGAACTCCTAAGTGGGAAAATAATGGAAGACATTTAGATTCAACTCATAGTTTTATCAAAGGAAGAGCAACTTAGACCTTTACCAAGCAAATTGTAAACCAAAAATGGGGACCGAAACTGATAAACCACTAAAAATACCCATAGTAAAGAGATTAGATCCTAGAAAAAAATAGGTTCCATGATTTCAATGATGAAATTAGGGCATGTTGTGAAAGAAACACTTAGTTTCAATTGGTGTGCAGTAGGATATGTCTAGAGGTGTTGCAAGTTGAAACCGAAGACATGTATGGAATGGACTATGCCCTGTAGAGTTTTGAAATAGTTTATTATAGGCATACCGACCAAACTGATAAACTACTAAAAATCCCCATAGTAAAGAGATCAAACCCCATAGAAAAAATAGGTTTCATGATTTTAATGATGAAATTAGGACATATTGTGAAAGAAACACTTAGTTTCAGTTGGTGTACAGTAGGATATGTCTAGAGGTGTTTTAGGTTGAAACCTAAGACATATATGGAATGGTCTATGCCCCATAGATTTGTGAAATAGTTTATTATAGTCATGTTAAATGTATAAACTATTTCCATATAAAGTTAAAACATGTGAAAGGTTTTACATCCATAAAAAATGATCAAGTGTTTGATTGAAAACTCTAGTTTTTAGTTTGTTTATAGATGAAATGTTATTGACTGAACTAGCTATGTTCCCATCAAGTCCCACAGTGACTTACATAAATCTATAAAAAAGTACAGATCTCGATCAAAGACGATGGATATTGGGATTCCAAAGTGAGCCCAAACATGGTTGAATAAGTCTTGTATGGTTCCATCTACATTAATGTCCTTACAAGTTACCATAATAGCCATTTATGAAAACCTATTCATAATGAAAAACACAACATCATGCTATCATTTTATTGTAGACAAATCAGTGATGAAATCCATGCTAATAGATTCCCATGGTTTGATTGGAATTGATAGAGGTGTGTAAAATCATAACTTCCTATTAATGGGATTGCATATGCAACATGGAATTTAATACTCTATGTGGCGTTCTATGTTTGTGTGCATATGCGGCCAGTAGAAGTGAAACCAAAATGTAGTTAGAGTCATTATCACACCAAAGTGTCTTGATGTCTTAGCATAGTGTGCCTCCCATATTATTATTTGGTGATGTTAATTAATATGAACATATATATTTTTGAGCCTATAAAGAAGCTGCTCAAATGAGCATAAATCTTAATTTTTTACTTTACATGAGGTTAGTGTAAGTTTATGCAAATCCCTGATCAAGTGAGTAGAGAGATACCTAGTTTGTGATGTTATGGCCACATGTATTTAGCATTATAATGAATGCATGAAATAGTATTAAAATAAAGAAATATGATTCCTTTTTATCCTTCCCTTTATTTTTCTTGATCATGAGATGGAATTGATATAGGTAAGTCATCAATTTCATGTGATACGTGTTCTCTAGTTTACTTTGTGTTTGCAAGAACTAAAGTGGACTATGATTAGAATGAATAATTATCTCCTTACCCAATATGTATTGATTCCATCACTTAAATGATTTCATAATAGTTTATAATTATATTTCATAGGTAGAGTACCTTTGAATAGTTTCACTTAATGTTTGAGAATGGTATGCGATTAGATGTCCATGTTGCATGAGTACTACACTGAGTACGTATTTAGATTCATTAGTGAGAAGTTTGAGGAATTATAAATGATGGGAATTGTAAGTACAATAATTTTATAGAGGTATTTTTTGAGTGCCTCAAAAGTATGTTATTGAGCACAAGTCCATTAAAAATTGGTCTTCACACGAGTTATCTGGATAAGGGCCAAGAGATGTGTAAGAAACTAAGGAAGAACATGTGGTAGAAGTTTACAAGTCTAAGATAAATCCTACATTATGTGATATTGTATGGATTTGGACTATCCTATATCAATTTTTTATTTTATTGGTCTACATGGGTTCCTACATGGTTTATGATGTAGCCCATATATTGGATTTGCATAATACCAAATCTACACTTTTCTAAGTTGGCCTAAAACTTATCTTGATGTAAGGTGTATAAGATGTGCACAATGTATTCCACATTCTCCTCCCAAGTCTTATTGAAGATTAGAATGCCAACTAAGTAGAAAATGGTAAAGGAGTTGAGGAAAGGTGTGAGTATATTATCCATCATGCACATGAAAGTGGCTAGTGTGTTGGTTTGGATGAAAGGTATAAACAACCATTTGTAAATTACTTCTCATGTCTTAAAGGCTATCTTATATAAATATTAATGACGTATTGAAACTTGATAGTAACCTAAATTCAAGTTGATCTTGGTGAAGTACCCTACACCTCTACGATGCTCTAAGAGGTCATCAATGCAAGGTAATGGATACCAATTCTTCACTATGATTTTTTTGTGTGAACAATAGTCTATGTAGAGTCACCAAGAAACATAATTATTGGGCATGAAGACTATCAGACTCCTAAAATGAGAAGAGTTAGGCCTGATATTTCCTTGACCAAGGTGTTATATTTGGTGTCAAATTTCATCATTCTCCCAAAATAATTTTTAATATAGAGGGTTTTTTCAAAAGAGGGTATCTATGGATCAAATAATTGAGGTGATTTAATGTGAAGTCCAATGGAAGGCCTTTGGATCTTCTATAAATTCATCATGTTAATTTAATACCTAATTTAACTTCTATTATTGGGACACTGAACATGTAGTGCACGTTCCTAAATCCTATTTTATGTCATGTATAGGTGTATAAAGACAAACCAAGAGTAACACAAATATGTTATTATTTGAGAAAAATCAA
Organism: Torreya grandis; assembly: GCA_037957365.1. Lineage (NCBI taxonomy): Eukaryota > Viridiplantae > Streptophyta > Pinopsida > Cupressales > Taxaceae > Torreya > Torreya grandis. Next base: position 4,076,560 of record JARHVA010000225.1, on the reverse strand, counting down.
ACATAAAATAGGAGAAGTGATTTTTTGTGTAGATAGTCAAATGTCAAATAGGAGAAGAGATTTTGTGCAAGAACAATGAAACATTATAGCTTGGATTGATATGTAGTTTCATGGTGATACAAATATGGTATCCCCAATAAGATATTGGATACTTAAAATGGTGTATTGTCACAAGTTACAATATCCTCCATAGCCTTGAATTTGTATTGGAAGATGCATTTTTACTAGACATGTATATCCTTATCTTGTTGGATCCACCCCAATGAGTATGGCTTGGAATGTGTAGTAGTGACAAGGCTAAGGAGTTGTGTTGAGGAATACATGATAATGTTATCATGGTTTTCAGTATTTATAATGAAATGAAGAGGTTGACCCTTTATCAAAAACTTGGTGTGGATGAGGCATTAGATATATTTAGAAGTGTCTATCAATGTGATGTTAGTGCTCAAATAGGTCCCATCTAGATCAATGTTATCCATTGAGTAGGACTTGATGTAGAGTATGAAATTAAGGATTTATACATATGGCATTCAGAGCCATCATGGGTGTGTGAATGATATTTATGGCACTACATGTCACCAAAATTATTTTTATCTTGTCTAAAGTAGATGGCATAAGACCTTTGAGGTATGTGTAATATTCTTAGGTTGTTCCCCTTTGTGAGAAGTTATCTACTTATATGTAGAAGGCTACAATGAGTAATTTTTCAAGGGTTGACCCTTGAACATGGTGTTGGATGAAGAGGTGATATGCTACTTCATATTTTCCTTGGATTCAATATTAGTATCATTGAGATAAGATTTCACTAAAGTGTCATAATTCAATATTTCCATCTTTTCATGAATATAAGGTGAGAGTCTTATGATGTAATTTAACACCTTATTTTGTTCACTCAAGTTTTATCAAAGGCATGATGAATATTCATGGAATGTGCTAGTTTAGTCTTTCATGAGCTGACCTTTATGATGGTATAATTGTTTGAACTTGATGTAATCATCCCCATAGTGACAAAGAGGGTAGTTTTCCTCCTTCAACACATTGAAAAAGGTCTTTCAAGGCTCAATTGTAACAAAATCTTATGTAGGTTGCATGATGAAGTTATCCCAATATTAAACCACTAGTATGGACATATTTAACACTATGAAGATTATCTTCTCAACATCATTAAAACTATGGAATGAGAAGTATGTCTCAAGTTATTAGATCCATGCATCCAATGAATTGGTTTTGATTTTGAATTTGAACAAAGGGATGCCAAGATTGACTTACACTTTGAAGGGGGTTTGTTGATGAAACCATTGTTGAGGAGGTTTAAAATGTGTCAAGTTGAATTACATCATGATCTCTAAGAATGAGACCAAATATTTAGTCTGATGTACCTTTAGTGCATAGGCAATGTTCCATTTAATGTTAGGGGTTACCTCATATTACTTCTAGGAGTCAAATATATTAATTTTGCTATGACATTCCTTAAGGTAGTATAAAATAGAACCAAATTATATACCTTATTTATCTCATTGTGATCCATGTTTACATGCATAAAAGAGAGTTACACTCTAATACCTATGTTCTGTGTAATAGGACCCCAGGACCAAGTGCCTAGGGAATAACGTGTTTTAGAGAATATTTGAAGTTACAAGTGTGAATTCATGTAGGCATTAAAAAATAAAAATCAACACACATTCAAATAGAGTGGAAGTAATATATCTAAAAAAATTACTTTATATTCAATCTAAACAAATAGGGAAATGGTAAAATGTTATATAGTGTGTGTATGATAGAGTAGATACACAGAGCATAGTATCTATCAATATAATTTTTTAAGGAATTGACATTTGGATAAATGAATATGATACATATTTATACATGTAATACAAGAAGTAGTTACAAATGCTATCAGTTACAAATAAGACATTTACAAGTCATTCCATCTTCATTATTTGGTTATAGTTGAACTTCTATTTATGAGGTGATTAATTGTCCAAATGGATAAATAATATTTACTAGGTTGGGGATTTCCAATTGCTAAGATATTTTTTAGATAAATTTGACACAAGAATTTACTAAGGCTGAGAGAAGTGTATGTGCATGAGTTTATGATCAAGTGCTAGTGAGTCACACTAGACTTCAAGTGAACTTATGTAGAGGAGTTTGAAGGATTACAAATTGGTATGAGTTGGGAAAATAATCATTTGAATAAGTGAGAGACTGATGTGTGAGATCGAGAGTAAGACTTATGTAGAAGAATGTGTAGGATTACATAATAGGTGTGAGTATGCCACAATAAGGTAAAGGAGGTATCTACAATGCATAAGAGCTATGCATGAAGCACTACTCATAGTGATAGGTATGAAAATTAGGAAGAATAAGGTAAAATTTATTAGTGTTCAATAGTTTATAGATGTGTATTAAAAAATTTCATGTCCCTTTTGAATAAGACTTTGATTTATTTCTATATAGATCCAATTGAATAATTATTCTTGTCACTGAAACATTAGGATATGGATTGACTATAAGGATATTCTTGATTTTATAAAATATGAATTGTTGTGAGTAGGTCAGTTCCAACCATGCAGGTTAGTATCTTTTAGCAGTACTAACCAGTCTAACATAGCCAACGTATGCATAGGTATACTAAACTAAGAGTTTTGAGATGTCTATATAGGATATTTAACATATTTGAAATAGATAATGATATTCCTGTAAGTGTATGATAATAGAATAAAAGGATTGACTCATAAGATATCATGTAAGTGCGATAGGATGATGAATTAAGATCTTATTTAAGTGTTTAATTATGCATGGTAAGTATGAGTCAAGATTATCATTATCAAGTATTGAAGACAATATTTTAGTATCTAAAGTATATAATTAAAATATTAAGATACATAATTCAACCATACATATAAAAGTAAAATATTTAAACTAATAGTAATAATTTGAAAAGTGGAATAATTAAATAAATTAATTATAACAAAAGTATGAGTACTTATATTTCTGGGTGATTGTCTAACTGTGTCTATGTTCTAGAAGTAGATATCATCTAATATTAGGCCTATGATTTTTTAGTTTAGGACTTGTATCTATGTATGTGTAAGGTCAGTTCTGACAATCTAGGTTAGTATCACTTATAAATACTAACATGTTCTAGTCAATTCTAACCTGTGCATAAATAAGGGACTATGACCATATGGTCACCTATGCCTATATATGCATTTTTTTTATGTTTGATCATGATATTATTTATTTATAACATGACATTGTTGATGTATTTATTTGGCAAGTAAATCATCTACATATTCTTCCATTTTTTTGTGTGCATAGTCATGAAAGGTATGAGACATGGCTTGTTGATAATTATCCTTATAATGTTTCAATCTAAATGGAATGCCTAAATAAAACAATATTCTCCATTTTTTAGTAAATGAATCCTTTTCTTGATCTATCAAATTAATTTTTATTTGGTTATATCCTAAAAAACCATCCATGAATAATAACATTTCATAACAAGTTGTAGAGTCAACAATCATGCCAATATTTGGTAATGGGAATTTATCTTTGGGACAAGACTTATTTAAATCCTAATAAACGTATATAAAAATTAATTTGTCCATTGAGATTTACAATTATTAATATATTATAGACCTACTTCTGATAATCAATAGATGGAATAAATCTTACATCTAGTAGTCTTTGTAGTTTTGCTTTTACCAAAAAAGCTACTTTTAGATACATTTTTATAATATTATTTTACATTGGCTTGCCATCAAGATAGAATACAATATTATGTAATGTAAGTTTGGGGTCAATTCATAGCCTATCTAAGTAAGCCCATGCATATATTTTTGGGTAATCATGTATAAAATTTTAAAGTGCCCTTCCTTCACCTTTTTATAACATAGTTGTTAACAATATTGGTCTTAGATCCTTATCTATTATATGACATAATTACATTGTCTATTTTTTAATTAGATTTGACCTATATTCCAAATATGGTGTTGTAGGGATGGTATTTGGGCCATCTTCATAGATATAGAAACCATGATATTATCTTTATCTAAAATATGCTTGGACAACAATTATGTGAGGATTCTTATTCTTATGATAGAAGGAAAGGATATCCACACATGAATATAAATATTATATGAGGGATTTGTCATTTAAAAATTCATATAATGTCCACATTTCTAGGGAAAATATGTCATAAATTAGATGAGGATATGTCAAATTTAATGTATATGTATTATGAAATTCTCATGTTGGTTTTGGTTCTAATTTGAATAAGAGTGTATAAATAGTAGTTTGTGTAGTTTTTCCTTTCTTATTATTTATTGGATTTTATGTATCATCAATACCTTGTCATTATTTTTGAGTATATGATATGAGGATATGAACAATTCCTTATGTATGTTTTTCCAATCCCTTTCTTGTATACCTATTTCTTGTAAATATTTAACCCTAAAACCATATTGTTTGAGATCTAATAATCATGATAAATTTGGAGTTGAAAAAGATCTTGATGCCTCATTTGGTTTATATTATTGAGAATAAGTTTGCATATGAGGAATGAAATTATATTTGGATTGAGTTAATGCACAATAATTTAATGGTTATAGATCCAAAACACAAGTATCTATATGTATGTATGCATGCCTGTGTGTGTGTGTGTGTGTGTGTGTGTGTGTGTGTGTGTGTGTGTGTGTGTGTGTGTGTGTGTGTGTGTGTGTGTGTGTGTGTGTGTGTGTGTGTGTGTGTGTGTGTGTGTGTGTGTGTGTGCGTGCGCATGTGCGCGCGTGCGTGCGCGCATGTGTGTGCGCGCACGTGCATGCATGCATGTGTGTGTTTAACTATAAATTAGATAAGGATAATTTTATGGGGTAGATATGGTTAAAAATATAGAAACAAATAAGCAAAAGGGTGATAAATAGATCTATATTAGGCTAATTTATCACAAAATTTAGATAGAACACATACCATATTTATTACACTGAGATATGATAAAAATGGAAAGTAAAACTATGCTGGATATGAAAATGATAATGAAACTAATATAGTTAACTAGTTCTGATGCTAATATAGATTTAAATCGAGAACATGCAAGAAATAGACTAGACGAATAGTCTAAATAGTTTCCAAATTATGGATTAAGTTCCTCTGTAATGATGAGCACTTACATCAGCCTATGAAAGTTGCATTGATTCTAGCATCTGGGTCAGATGTAGGTGTCTTATTGAGATAACTATTGAGACAAGATGTGACCATATGGATGCTTTTGAGTTTATCTTCTCCTTCAATTTGGTGTATTTAGACATAAGTCATAGATTTTCACTCCTTATCAAATGATCAAACCCTAGTTCTTCATCTTTATAGTAGATATAGGAAAAATGGGATAGTGGGAACATGGTATTGATCTACCATAAATACCCCTTTGTCAATGAGCACTACCTACATATCCAATAATTTGAATATGGCCTCAAACTTATGTATTTCTCCCCTACATGTTGGTTTATGTGTGAATCATGAAATATGTGATAAGAAAGTATAAAAATGACCTAACTTGTAATTTGGAAAATATAACTCTTGGGATGTTCCTTCAGTACTTAAAACACATAGATTCTCTTGGAAGATATTGCTCACTTGAATGTTTCATTGAGTGTTTTTTGATAAATTGCCTTGGTCTGTGTTAGGGGAGGAATGAATGAGGGTTTATATTTCATTTATAGCAATCCCCTTGGATAATATCTCACATTAAAACACTTAAACTGACCATTAGGATACATTTTATTTTCAAATTATATGACTTTATGGCACTAGATAATTATGTCAGAGCAGGACACCTATGTTGATGTAGGTGTCTATCTAGGACAAAAGTGTCTAGGGAGAAAATAAGTACAAGTTAATAACTTTTAAAGGCATAATATAAGCAAGTTTTAAGAATTATGATCAAGATAAAAGTCCTACATCATCAACATAAGACTAGTTAGACTAAGAGATAGGCCAAGGGGTACAAAAGAAAGTAGATGCTATGATCTAGGAATTTGACTCAAGAGAGGATGGTTAGTATGGTGTTAATTCTAAAATGAAAACAAAATGAAAGAAACACACTAATATCATAACATCTCTAGGTCTAGACACTAGGGAGAGCTTAGTTAATAAAAACAAATGACAAACATAACTAAAAAGTAAGGAATAAAACATAAGAATTCCTTCACCTTCCTTAGATGCTCTAAATTCCTTTGTAGTGGTGGCTTACTCAGTTTTGTGCTCATGAAGTCCTTGACAATGGAAGCTTGACTACGTCTATCTCTCCTTGGCACCTTTGGCTTGTGGCTTGGATTGGCTTGGAATCAATTTGGCATGGTAAAAATAATTACTTGAAGCTTTTGGAACCATTTGTGCCTTATAACTTTGCATTATCAAGTCTTAAAATGATGTGGTAAGGCCTCATATTTATATATTTTTGAGATTGACCATAATCACCCTAAACCATTCATCTTGAGATTGAGATGTGTGGTTGTGGATTAATTCAATTTTTGGAATTAAATTTATAATTATCCTCATCATGACATTGGAATAAGGGGCAATTAAGAGGCATGGAGGGCATCATGGAAGACATTAATGAGGCATGGAGGGCATGAATCCTGATATTTATGGCATTTATGGCTTAGGGTTGTCTTCATATTCAATACTCATATCCAAAAATAAGTTTTCAACAAGTTTCCATAGAATTATTAATTATTCCTTTATTTGGGTTAATAAGCTCTTAAGAATGATTAAGCAGTTTGTGCACAAATTACTCAAATTGATTAGAATGCCTTATTATTGGTCTAAAATTTGATTGGATTAAAATTAGAAGGCAATGTCAAATGTGTTAGATCCATATTCCCATTGAGGATGTTACCAATAGAAAATAATAAAGGCACATGTCTTGTGAAAGAGATTTGATAGGAAAGAACAATTTAGAGCACCCAGGTGAAAAATTAGAATTTTGACTCAAAATGAATTGATCAAAGTTAGCTAGCCCATAAATTGCATTGCCCTATTTAGGGATACCCTAGCCAAAATAAGCACTTGAATATGTCAGTTTCATATCATTTATTACATTTTAGTGTTTTTAGGTTAAATTATGTATTTTGGTAAGAAATTGGCCAAAACCCTAATTGGAGGTTATCAATGGCTAGATTTAGGTGTCTATAGTTTGCCCCTATTTGGGAAGGCATTAAAAGATATAAGCATAGTAAAGTCTTTTCAAAAAATGAAAAGGTCTTGTATGCCTACAATTGTAATGATGATAAACTAACTATATGATGCCCCCTCGAGGGAATGGTTGGCACAAGTAGATCAGTAAATGGTCCCTCGATAAGAAACAAAATGAGAAGACCAAAGAAAGGAAAGATGATGGGGTGAAAACACAATGATATTGAAAAAGTATTTAAAGTCATTGAGAATGCAAGTGGGATGGTGTGCAATGATTTTCTGAAAGGTGGTTATAAACATTATACCTTGATAGTGGCAACGTGGTATGATAGCACAATGATTTGCCCAAAGACAGTTATAATCATTGAGAAATGGAGCTACCCTAGTTAGGATAGACAAACAAGATAATAATATGCCCCTCTATAGGTAGAAAAAGTAAAGTAGTGACAACACAATAATTTGCCTAAATGTGGTTATAATCATTGAGAAATGCAAGTGGGATGGTGTGCAATGATTTACCCATAGGTGGTTATAATCATTGGACCCTAATTATGGAAAACATGATAAACTTGGCTGAGGATGATGATAACTTAACACAAAGGGTAATGATGAATTAGAACAACCTACTAGTAGGGAGATGCTCATCTAAACTAATAAAGGTTGAAATTCTTTTGTGTTTAATTACTCTATTTGAGATATGATTAGGATCGAATTGAGATGTCAGTGTTGAAGAGATGCCGCCATTGCTGAATAGACTTCTTGAAGCTAAGGTTTGTTGTAGCACATGTTAGTAGGCATCATGGTATAACATCACGAGGACTTGGTTGAAATATACATAAGGACTGACTCCCACAATCCAATACTCAATAGAAAATAATGCACCAATGATAAAAACCATGATGATAATGTAAACATATGAATATGTATGGATTCAAGTATAAGTGTGGGCAAGGAATCACCCAATGAGCACACATAAACTGAATCAAGGCACTAGTGTTGAAAGTAAAAAAATAGGTAGGCAAATAAATAAAATAAGCAAAAATAAATAAAGCAATATAAACCCTACAAACATTGCCCCTAGAAAATAGGTGACAACTTAACAAATGAACAAACTTGGGGAATAGAAGAAAAAGAAGGGGATGGCTGAGCTATCTCCATATGCACTAGGCAAGTGGATGCTGCCTACATAGTTCCATGGATATAATATCTAATAAAAAACTTTATGCCAAATTTAATTCTCCTAGGGAATGAGAAGAATGTGATAACTGATGAAAACAAATATAATGGATGTGATAGAATAATAGGAATGGTCTTGCAAAACAATAAGTGTGTGAGAGAAAAAGCTCAAAAAGGATGGGGAAACTAAGTGACAAGTGATTTGCTTGTAACTTATTAAGGGTTCCTATAACCTTTGAGGCAAAGAAGTAGTTAATGTTTTTGTTCTTTTTTAATGATTTTTCAAATTTTTTAAGAATTGTTTTAGAGTATCTCAACTCAATTGAGAATAATGAGACACTAAATGGTTCAAGCTCACAAAACATTGAGAGTGTTCAAACTTAGGTTACTCATAAAATGGAAATAACATGGATTAAGTTGTTCACAAAATGGTGAGAGTGTTCAAAATTAAGATGCTCAAAAAATGGTGAGAGCATAGCTTAGGTTACTCACAAAACAATGAGATCATTCAAACTTAAGATGCTTGTAAAATGATGAGAGCATGGATTAGGTTACTCACAAAATGGTGAGAGTGTTCAAACTTAAGATGATTTAAAAATGGTGAGAGCATGCTAGAAAGGGTGACTCAGCTGACCTCAACAAGTATCAAACACTACCTACATAGTCCCAGAGTAGGACCTTAAGTCACTATAGTTTTGACCTTACAGTGGAGGAATATGACTAGTGTAGCAGTCAATTCAAACAAAACTGACATAGTTGGTAAAAAGGGATAGTATGATATAGGAAGTGGTAAGTCGGTACATTAAGGCTTAATGTTGCCTCTAGTTTTCCCATAGGAAATTATAATTAGGACACAATATCATAGATCAATATTACTAATTTTCCCAAAGGTGATTATAATTAATAACAAGACCAATGGTAAGAAAGGAATAAAAAATGAAGGATGCAACTACCAAAATTTTTGTCACATTGTTCTAAAATATGATCTCTATCTAAAGTACTTGAACCAACTAATGAAACTGATTAGATACCTTGATGCTAAAAATGTGTAACAAATGGCAAAAACCAAGGTTAAACAAGCTAGGCTTTAGAACACACTGGTTTGATATAATAGAAGCAGAAAGTGGATATAGTGAAGAGGACAGATAAGGATGGTATTTGTATAAAGAATAATAGTGATAAAATGGCATAACTAAAATGGTCCTTACATAAAATACACTTTAGTGCTCAAGCATAGTACTACTTAAGATGAATAGTATTCATCGACTTAGGAAGTTCATCTCCATCTAGTGTGGCAAGCTTGTATGCTCCTGATCCATAATTTGTAGTGATGATGAAAGGCCCTATCTAGTTTGGTTTGAATTTCTCTTTATTCTTCTTCTTAGTCATGGTATTATTTTGGTTTTATTTAAGAACAATATCACCAAGTTTAAATGTTCTATACTTAACACATTGATTATAGTGGCCTTTGAGTTGATTATGATATGCTTGAATATTATTGAAGGATGTTGTGCATTTGTCATCAAGTAGGTCTAGCTCTTGCAGGTGACCTACTTGATAGTCATGATCATCTAGGACATGCTTGAAAGAGATGCGTAGTGAAGGCATTTTAACCTCAATGGGAAGGATGGATTTAGTACCATAAACAAGTGAGTATGGAGTGGCTCTTGTGGGGGTCCAATGATTGGTATAGTATGCCCAAAGGGTAAGGAATATCTGAAGGTGCCAATCATGATCGAAAACATTGACAATCTTTTTGAGAATATTGATAATGGTGTTTTTGGATGCCTCAGCTTGGCCATTACCTTGAGAGTAATATACTATAGAAAAATGCTGTGTGATGTTATAGTCAGTACATAAATAGTCTACATCCTTGTTATTGAATGATCTTCCATTATTAGATATAATTTTAGAGGGGATACCATAACGGCAAATGAGATGGTTAAAAATGGATTTAGAAATGAATTTGAAAATTTGCTTTCTAGTCACGTATGTGAGGGGTATAGCTTCAACCCACTTAGTGAAATATTCAACGGTGGTAAGGATATGTTTATGGATGTCATATGACGTGGGGTTAATCTTCCCAATGAGGTCAAGTCTTCATGTAGAAAATGGCCATGGTATCAATATTAGTTTCAGAGTTTTTACTAAGTCATGAATCAGATTAGCATGCTGTTGACATTTGTCACACTTTTTTACATATGCAGTGGTATCTACGTCCATTATAGGCCAATAATAAATAGTACACAAAAGGTTTTTGGAAAGGAATACCCTGATAGAATGAGCACCACATACTCCTTCATGAACTTCTCTTAATGCTAGTGTAGACTCTACCGAAGTTAAACAATGAAGTAGAGTTCCATCAAAATTATGATGGTAAAGGGTGGATCTAAGTAAAGTATAATGAGTGGAATGATGAATGAATGATTTGGTTTGTTTTTGAGATAAGTTAGGTGGAAAAAAATGATCATGAAGGTAATTGTAAAGGTTTGAGTACCAGATAGAATTAGGACCAATAATATCACAAATCATGGCAACAGTTGAATGTTCATGAGTTGGTGTTGACAAATTCTTGATGAGGAATTGATACTTTCTAGCTTTATCTATTTGTCAATTTAGAGAGCCAATAATAGCCATGGAATCTATAGTTCTATTACTAGCCCTTGGTATGTGCTCAAACTGAATATTAGCAAGTTGTTGCCTAAGAGTGTTGACCATGGATTTATATGGAACTAGCTTATTGTCTTTGGTCTAAAAATGATCTATGAGATGATTGATGATTAACTTAGAATCACCATAAACTTGGAGATGAGATATGTTCCAATACACTACTTTTCAAAGTCATACAATAAGTGTTTCATACTCAACCATGTTGTTTATATAAGGAAAGCTGATTCTAAATGATTTAGGGATTAGATCCCCCTGTGGTGTAATAAATAATATGCCTACCCCCAATCCATATGAAGTGAATGAAACATCAAAATATAGTTTCTAGGGATGCTCCTCAAGGGGTGTGTCAATTATGGTCATGATAGATTCATCAAGAAATTGAAACATGACCAGCTATGTGTCTTTGAGAGGTGCTTCAACAAGTTGATCTATAAGAACTTATCCCTTAATTGCATTCTAATTAACATACTCTATGTCAAACTCACTAAGAAACATGATCCATTTAGCCATTATACCTTACAAATATATTTTATATAGTAGATACTTGAGTGGATCTAATTTTGAAATGACCATGGTCTTATTATTCAACATGTAATGGCATAGTTTCTAAGCTATGAAGACCATGGCTAGACAAGATTTTTCGATAGGTGCATAGTTATGTTCATATGTAACCAAGGTATAAATTAGGTAGTATGCAACATGATCCTTTCCATTATCATCATGTTGAGCCAAGAGTTCTCTTAGAGCATGGTTAGTAGCTGATAGGTATAACAAGAATGGCTTTCCTGGCATAGGAGGTAATAAAATAGGTAGATTAACAAGATAGTCTTTGAATTATTGAAAAGATATTTAGTAATGATCATCCCAATGAAATGTAATTCCCTTCTTTAAAATTTGTGTAAATGGATGACACTTGTCCACTAACTAAGAGATGAAGCATCAAATTGACTGGATCATACCCTGCAAACTATAGAGTTACTTCAAATTGGTTAGTGGTAGCATCTCAGTTATAACATGGACTTTAGCCAGATATACTTTAATACCTCTATGAGACATGATGAATCTAAGTAATTTGCCTAAGTTTACACCAAACACACATTTATTTAGATTGAGTCTAACTTTTTACTCCCATAATCTTTCAAATATCTTATGCAACACTACTAGATGGTTGGCCCTATTTTTGGATTTTCCTAATATGTCATCAACATAGTATATAACAATATCATGCATCATATCATGGAATATGATAGTCAAGGCTAAATGGAATATGATAGTGGGATTTTTTATGTAGCTCTATCATTCTTAAGGTCAAATAGCATTACCTAATAACAAAATGTTCCCTATGGAGTGGTGAACACTATTTTATGTTGGTCTTCTGGTGATATTTTGATCTGGTTGTATCCTAAAAAACCATCCATGAGTGAAAGCATTTCATAACCTACCATGGATTTGATGATCATGTCAATAATAGGAAAGGGAAAATAATCTTTAGGATAAGATTTATTGATGTCTTGAAAATTAGTACAAATTCTAATCCCTTCAGGATTTTTACTAATAGGTACCACATTAGAGATCCATTTGGAGTAGTCAATGGATCAAATACATCCTGCTTTTAAGAATTTTTCTAGCTGTTTCTTTAACAATACAAAAATTCAAGGATGTGTCTTACGTAACTTTTGTTTTACTAGTTTGACATCAAGATTAGCCATAAGGTGGTGCAGAACCAAGGTGGGGTCTAAACCTGACATGTCAGAATAGGCCCATATAAAGATATCTACAAATTCTCTCAATGGAGCTTTAAAGATGTCACATTCCTCCTCAGTGAGGGATGCCCCTAATTTTATCCATTTTAGGTCTAATGGAGTCTCAATATTTACCTCTATTATATCTTCAACTAGAAGGGTCAAATCCTCTTCTAGGATAGTAGGCAGTGACTTGAATTATTGAATTATGTTAGGGTCCTCCGTTAGGACTTCCTCTTCAACTTCTCCTAAGCATGATGAATCTGAGTCCCCTAATGGGAGATCTGACCATGTGACAAAAATAGTTGGAAATTCTTAAATAATTTTATCAAATACTTGTTTCTCAAAGCTGAACTCAGATCCACAAGCAAGTTCATCATTGGTGGTCTCTTGTTCTAAATTCAAAGAAGAATGAACAACCCCATCTAATGGCACGTAAAATAGGTTTTCACCACTAGACTAACATTTATCTTTACTTTTTCCCTGATTAAAAAGTGCCTCAAAGAGGTTTTCACTTTGGGACCTTAATGTTTTACTTATTTGTTTTTGGCTAAGGGTGTTCACTCGCTCTCCAAAATAGACTGCAAGATCTAATATGATTGAGAATCTTGATTCGTGATCTTCCAGTAGAACATTGTGTTTAAGGCCTAAAAATTCACATAATGCCTCATCATTCTATAACTCATCAATCAATACACTAGATTATTATTGGTCCTAATCTATTAGTTGGGGATAATATAATGGCAATGGGTTGTGATGAATGGCCAGGTAAGGGTAAAAATGGTATTGTTATCAAATAGGTTGGTTTCAACTAGGCTATCAAAGGTGAGGCTATGATCAGACTTTGCTTCACTGTTGACATCATCATCACTAGTCATTGGTGATGGAGTTTTAATTAATTATGTAGGGTCACCCCCAGGTGGTTTAATCCAAGTCCATAAGGTCTTTCATACTTAGTCATGGAAATTGGCTTGATGGATCCTTGTTGATTTGGTCTGAGGCCTCTTCCTTCATAATTGTGATACTTTATGATCCTATTGGGAATAGGATACTTTGTATTTTTATAAAAATAAACTTGGTTGTCATTGTATAACCATGATTTATCCCCTTCAAGAGGGTCAGGTCCTAGGCTAGATGTTGGTGTAAATGTGATAGGTCCCTTATCTTTGTTTTTTTGTTGCCAATGCATATGTGGGATGACTTTAGGTTACCTAAAGGTTTTTGGATTCTAAGGAAAATTATAAATATGGAATGTATCATGGGTAATATACTCTCTTAGTCTATTATCTAAAATGGTGAAATTATTAGAAGCTTTAAGAGGCATCATGTGGGAAAGAGAATCCAAGGTATTAGGATCTATGCAATTATTTGGTGAAGGATCAATAAGTATAGATTTTCCTTTATCCTTCTTGGAACTTGGATTCATGTCATACTAATAATTATAGCTTTGAAATTCAACCTCAAGATGTTTGCAATGCTCATATAGGTGTAAATCTCTTAGAATATTCACTTCCATCCCTGAGTGAGAAAATTTGATACATTGGTGCAATGTTGATGGGACTGTATGAATGTCATGTAACCAAGGCCTACATAGAATCATATTGTATGATAACTCAAGATCAAGTACATGGAAAAGTGTATCATGGGTTAAACACCCAATGATAATTGGTAAACTAATGGTGCCTTGTGATTTTATTCCCAGATTATCATAGGCTTTGATGGTTATTATTTTTGGCTAGAGATATGCTATTATGTATCTAAGAAGCTTGATGAGATTTAGAGACACTATGTTGAGGTCGAATCCATTGTCTATAAGGACACATTTCACTTTATGCCATTTTATATAAAATTTTATGTATAATGGATTATTATGGAGTGGGCCAAGGGAAGACATATCGCTTTGGTTGAATGTGACTTTTTGGGCTAGAGCTAGGTGTCCAACCAAAGCTTGAAATTGATCTGGGGATATGTCACTAACAACCATGGATTGGGTCAAAAAATCATTCAAGATGTTCTTGTGGATTATTTATATTTGTAACAAATCAAAAATAGAAATTTATGCTGGTGTCTTATGCAATTATTCCATAATATAAAATTTCTTGTCTTTGTCAGTAGTGACTGGTTTATTCTGAGGTTTAACAGTTGGTTGGATGATAGGCATAGTGGTGGATGGTTGTGGGCCTAGGATAGTAATTTTTGAGCTCTAAGTTGTGACTGCACAATTAGGATTAAATACTAGACCCTTATTGCTAGCAAATATTGGGAATGGTGTGGGACTAAGTGGGACAAGTCTCAATTATCAGTGCACTTTCATATGGTCACATGACAAGGATGAGTTATTGATATAAGGTCCAAAAGGGGAAGTCCTAGTTTATTGGTTTGACTGTATGCATTCTCAGGTCAAAGAAGGATTGTCCATGTAATTTGGGTAAATATTATTGTTTAACAATGGTCTAGGCTAATTAGTGTTTGGTCTAGGATTAATGGAGATAGTATTAACACTACCCCCTGTAATATGACCTACAACCCTATTGTAGTCATGTGAAACTACATGGTAGGTTTGTTGGTTGTTACCATTCTAACCTTGGCTTTGTCCATTGTTCTATTGTTATGGGTTCTACTGCTAATTTTATTGATTTTACTAGTTTAGCCTTTGATTTTGATACTATTGATTTTGTTGATGCACTAGCCATTGTTGTTGTTGTTACTGATTATTTTATTACTATTGATTGTTATGTTGGGGAAAATGGTTGTGATAAATCCCAAGAGTTTGATTGGAAGTGGAAGCACCATTATCCAATTTTGTCTCACCATTCTCCAACATATTCTTAATTAAATGCCTGATTTGGACACATCTTCATAGATTATGCTTGTTGACCTAATGATAGTCACAAATTTCATTTTCATGGTACTAATTAGGATAAGGAATACCTTACAAATAATGCTTTGGTATAGGCCAAATAATTGGATTAATGATAACAAGCTTGCAAAATATAGACTTAATAGGTTCTCCTAGATCACTAAAGACATGACGTACAAGCACAGTTCTCCTAGGAGGAGGGCTTTGCAATGGTAATGGATACTATATTTGTTGTGTAGGTCTTGGTTATTACACTTGTGGTAGTGGTTAGAGAGGTTTCTAGGTAGGAGTAAGCTAAAAAGGTAGTGTAGATGATGTTTTCACCATTTAGACATGACAAGATTTGGTTACTCCATTTCCCACAACATTTCTATTGTGGTTGAATTGCTTCAGTCTTTCTTGGTTATTGGCCTATGCTGGTTGTGATGCTGGTGCTTGAATGGGATGTTGATGTTGGTCATTTTAGTGATTAGTACCTTGATTTTGATTAGTTTAATTAATATTGATAACTCCTTTATTGATGAGCACTCACTCGATCAACAAACCTTTATCAATGATTTTCTTGAAAGTATGTGCACATTATAGTTCCAAATGATAAGTTATCTCATTGTGTAAATTTTTGGTAAACACAGCAACTAATTATTTATCTAGTAAATTATGGGTGAAACGGCTTGCAAGGGCTCTCCATCACTGTAAATAACTTACAAAACTCTTACCAACTTTTTTATTTGCTTGCATTAAGTCCACTAATGAAATATCATGCTCGAGATTATAAGAAAAGTGCTACACAAACTTATCAAAAAGATCATCAAAATATGTTACTAAATTTTTGGGCAACTTTAAAAACCACCCCAAGGATTGTCCAACAAAGCTTCTTGATAACAACAACAAAAGGTAAATGCCACTATATGCCATTGGTTGACATGCGATAAAGAATTTGGTCAAATGAGCCTTAGGGTCACCTTTCCATTTGTATTTGTCAAATTTTGGTGGTTCGTATCCTAGAGGAAATGGTATTTTTAAATAATCCATATTAAATGGGTAGGAACACATGTCATCCGATTTAAACTTTTTAATCTATTTACCAACTTGAATGGCAACAATTATATCCTTCATCTATTGTAATTATTGGGATAATAAATTGGAAGGAACATTGGTTTGAGGGAGAATATTGGTTTGGATAGATGGTTGGGAGGTCACAAGTGGGACACTTTGGCCAGGGTATGATGGAGATATTTATTGGGGTACATTGGTTTGGTTGGGGAATGGACCAAGAATACACATACATGGATTAGGATGTACTTGAAATTGCATAATTAGCTGTGTGATATTATAGTTTGGGTTGGTGATAAAGGTTTGACTTAGAGAATTTTATGGTTGGGACTGAGGGATATAACTATACTATACCTACTTTGGTTGAAAAGGGATATGTTTTTGACTAATCAAACCTTGATATTGTGTGGGAAATTGTGGACCAATACCCTATCTCTAGATTTGTGCCACATTTTGAACCAACGGTTGTCTAATAGGTACTTGAGAAACATGGGGACCTCCTTGTTGCATGAATCCCTATGAGGAGGTAAAAGCAAATTGCAGATTTGGCATTTATCACTGACCCATATTTTCATGTTATTGACTAGTCATTGCTTGGTTTTGGATTGGTATATTAGTCTACAACTAAAGAGGTATGTTTGTCATTACCTAACAAGGTGGAACATTAGTTACCTCTGAATGAGGTGGAAATGTATTTGTCCTCTATTGCATTGATACACTAGATTGTACATGTTATGGAATACTACTTGTCACTTTTTGAGGAGTAGGGTTCATCACATTCTATCATTGAGGCGTGGCATTAGCCATTATTTGATTACCTAATCCCATAGGTTGTACATTTGAGGAAGCAATTAGTTGAGGTTGGGGTGTAGAAACTCCTACTCCCTAGTATGATGACCTATTCATAGGATTAAATATAGGCACATGTTGTTGGCTAATTATTTATGCATTAGTACCACTTTGATTAGGATTGGATGTTGTTTGCATATTTTCTACTACATTTGGCTCACTATTCTGTGTATAGGCCTAAGACACTTCTTTAATAATGGGCATATGCATCAAGTTATCTATTGAAGAGGTTTGTATGAATGGGTCAGAATTTAGATTCTCTTATCTAGTTAACTCTATCAACGCTCCTGTTGAAGGAGCTAGGTCAATAAGAGGCTTACTTACCATGTTTATTTGATTGAAATCACATGATATATTTAGGTAGGCTTGATATGATGTCTATATTTGGTTAAAGTGATCTTCCATGATGTTTTTTCTTTGATCAGATATATTAGGATCTTGGTACGTTGTTTGGACTAAAGCCATAGGACTTATAGAAGAATCCTGTTGATCATAAATGATATTGTGGGGCACTCTTACTAGACTTGGTAAATTTTCATGAGGGAACTCTACTGGAAACTTGACCCCTACCTCTATGGCTCTAACTAAAATTTCATCTTTATTCTCTAAAAAATGTTGCTCAAACAAAAATGGATCATACGTGGAAGATGTATTAGTAGAATATGACTGTTGAAGTACTAGCTCATCCACTTCAACTATTGTAGCTAGGTATTGTGTGGTTTGATCTTGGTCTTATTTTGAATAAGGTGGTGTGTTAACTAGATAGTTAGCCAATGGATCTTGGCTTTGTACCCCTGATTGAGTATTATAAGAGGGATAAGAATATATCTCATAAGCAATATTATCCACATGGGGGTCTTACACCATTTCTTCTTGTACAAATACATTACTAATCCCCAGATTATACATGAGTCCACTACGAGTTTAGGAGTACATGTTGGGGTCCATAGTCAATGCTTTTATGATAAAAGGTTAAAGAGTTATACAAACTCTAAAAAGGACAATGTCTAAAATAGATGATGTTTCAACTTGGTCTAGATTCATCAAAAAGATTAAAAAGTTTATGCAAAGTTTTGTGAGGAAATAAGCTAGCATGAAGTATCTAACATTTCACTGTTCACACAAAGATAAGCAAGTAAATGGACCTAAAATTAAAATGCCAAACTCTAAGGTTGAAGTTTATCAAATCAGTCTAATCTAGAAATTTAAAAGGTTGCTAGGTCTTTTGGCCAAACACGACATCAAAAGCTAGGCTCAAACAAGGCATGCACTAGGACTCTTGGCCAAATGGCTTCAAGAGCTAGACTTTGAAATAGATTACATTTTTAATCTAATGGATTTGAAACACTTCTAAAAAACACTAGGCATTTGATTCTTAGACATGAACTTGATCAACTAGGTATAAGGTATGAAACAAAAAGCACTTTAGAAATAGTTTATTTTCTCATAAAAAATGCAATAAAACTTGGTTCTTTTGACAAACAAGCTAGACAAAGGTGATCAATATAACTGTGCTTTAGACAAAGGATCATAAAAGTGTACTTGAATTGGTCTAAAAATGTAGGAAAATAAATTAAACTCTATGCAAAAGGGTCTATGAAATAATATTTAAAATTCTTTGGGCAGTGTAACGATGCTATAATACCTAAAAGGTGTGACAAAAAGGTTTGTTTTCAAATAAATTCTAAGGCAAAGACATTTTCTTATAATTTTGACAACATAACACTACTTTTCTTGAGTCAAAATGTTGTGGTGCATAGACTCAAAGTGCAAGTGTTTAGCATAAAATGGCTTAAGTATATCAAGTGATTATAATGATTATGAGTCTTAAACGACCTTCAACCCAAATTGAAAATTGAACCTAAGTTCCCTCAAGTTTATTAAAAATGATGAACCCACTTAACACATCAACCCTATGAACTTATAAAGGTGGAATTTTGAATTTAGATTATAAGTGAAGGACTTAAAGAACTTTGGTAAAGGTCTAGACTCAATTGGGCAACATAATTACACTAAAGTGGATGATATGACTCTCAAGATTTAATGAACTTTTGAATAAGGAAAATTGATGATCTTAGTGGGCAGCATAATGCCTCTTTGTTCAAAGGGAAATTTAGACTGAGTGTTTGGTTTGGATTATTTGTTTACACCAAGTTTTAACTCCAAAAAAGACTTTAATCTAGGACAAGACCAACTAATTAATCACTCTTAGATCTTAAACTAAAAAAGTTGCTTGGTATTGTTGGAATCCATCAATATAAATCATTTGATAGGATTTTAAGTGTTTAGCTAAAAGTAAATGTGCATTATATAGTAGGGTTTTTACACCCCCCTTCTCTCAAATAACAATACTATGACATGGACCTTGAAGTGCACCTTACACCAATAATACTTCCACAACAAGTGGGGATTTTTCTAGATTTAACAAGTTTCCAAATGATCCAGGGGAATCAATTGCATAATGACTTTCATGCCAAACAATGCAAAATAAAAGCATAGATTTTGGGTCCGTATCACTTGGCTTGTTACTACATCTTGTTGTTCACTCAGTGTAGTGCGATGTCCATAGTGCCACTACGTCCCATGTCCAACTCCAAAGGAGCCAAATGAAGTCAATTCTAAGAGGTGAAACCCTGGGTCAAAGCTTCCTTAAAGAAGTTATGAGAGGTGATGAAGTCCCCCTCGCAAGCCAAGTTTGCATAAAAATAAAGAAAGCATGAAAGTAGAAAGACTTTAGGGTCATTTTCAAGGTCACCCAAACTTTGATGAGTTTTTAGGGAGTGATTTAGTTGAATTTCTTTCTAAGCCTTGGACTAGGCTACTTGCAATAGGAATGGAGATTTTGATTCCAAGAGTTCTCTAAAGGGGACAAATGGAAGAGCATACACACAACATTCCTCTTTTTTCCAAACAAAACTTTGATTAAACAAATATTGTAAACAAGAATTGACAAGTGTGTTCAATTTTATACCCAAATGGAAGATTTTGTGGTTTTCATTTGACCCCTTGGTCTTAGTTTCAAACTTTGAAAACATTCACCATAAAAATCTAATTTTTTTTGTTAAACACCAAAACAAGGTTCCTAATTGATTTTTAAACATGAAAAAGGTTATTTAAAACATTTTTTTAGCAAATGTCAAGCTTGGTCCTAAAAAAAACATGTTAGCATGTCCTTTAGCTTTGAAGCTCTTTTTGTTTTGAAATAATGAACTTTGGCAAAAAAGCTCTCAGGTTTGTGTTTTAAGAAAAACATAGTGACTGATGTCAGTTTCTATAACTGACGACAGTTACATTTTCTAATCGATGTTGGTTATCCAATTGACATCAGTTATGCCAATGTAATAGATGGCAGGTATACAATTGATGTCATTTTTACTAACTAATGTCAATTAAGATATTCAACCGATGTCGGTCTTACTTATCGATGTCGATTATTATGTAAAAACTATGGCAAACAAAAACAACAAAATTAAGTTAGAAAATCAATTTGCAAGAGTTTTAAGGGTCCAAATGAATATTTTAAAGTTCAAAAATTATATTATTCAGGTGTGAGATGCATCTAGTCCCATTGGGTATGCCATAATGTGATCTAGGAATTTGACTCAAGAGAGGATGGTTAGTATGGTGTTAGTTCCAAAATGAAAACAAAATGAAAGAAACACACTAATATCATAACATATATAGACCTAGACACTAGAGAGAGCTTAGTTAACAAAAAAAAATGACAAACATAACTAAAAATTAAGGAATAAAACACAAGAATTACTTCACCTTCCTTGGATGCTCTAAATGCCTTTGTAGTGGTGGCTTGATCAGTTTTGTGCTCATGAAGTCCTTGGTAATGGAAGTTTGACTACCTTCATCTCTCCTTGGCACCTTTGGCTTGGATTGGAATCAATTTACATGATAAAACTAATTTCTTGAAGCTTTTTGAACCATTTGTGCATTATAACTTTGCATTATCAAGTCTTAGAATTGATGTGGTAAGGCCTCCTATTTATAGAATTTTGAGATTGACCAGAATCACCAGAATCAACCTGAACCATCCATCTTGAGATTGAGATGTGTGGTTGAGGATTAATTCAATTTATGGAATTAAGTTAATAATTATCCTCATCATGACATTTTAATAAGGGGAAATTAAGAGGCATGGAGGGATCATGGAAGGCATTGATGAGGAATGGAGGGCATGAATCCTGATATTTATGGCATTTATGACCTAGGGATGTCTTCCCAAGAAATGAGGTCACCTGATGTTCAATACTCATTTCTAATAATAAGTTTTAAACAAGTTTCCATATAATTATTAATTAAGCCTTGATTTGGGTTAATAAGATCTTAAGTATGATTAAGCACTTTGTTCACAAATTACTCAAATTGATCATAATTTCTTGTTATTGGTCTAAAATTTGACTAGATTAGAATTGGAAGGAAATGTTAGATGCATTGGATCTATATTCTCATTTATGATGTTACCAATATAAAATAACAAAGGCACATGTCTTGTGTAAGATATTTGATAGGAAAGAACAATCCAGAGCACCCAGGTGCAAAATTGGTATTTTAACTTGAAATAAACTGATCAAAGTTAGCTAGCCCATAAATTGCATTTCCCCATTTAAGGATACCCTAGCCAAAATTGATATTTTAATATGTTAGTTTCACATCATTTAATGAATTTTAATGTTTTTAGGCCAAATTATACATTTGGTAAGAAATTGGCCAAAACCCTGATTGGAGGTTATCAGTGGTTAGATTTAGTGTTTACAGATGCAAGACTTGTAGAAATAAAAAAGGTCTAGAATTGAGAGGAACAAACAGCCTTTGAGTTTTCCAAGTGTACAATACTAAGGTGTTATATATTTCATAAATATCATCTACATTTCCCCCCTTTAATCTAGTAATGAAATTACTAGTTTAAAGGAAAAGAGTGTGTATTTGGGTGTGCATAACACACCTTGCCTTTGCTTGAGTCCAACTTGAGTGATTTTATGGTGACTAACCTATAACAACAAGCATGTTAAAATATATAGTCAATTCATATAATATTAAATTGAAAGTATTTAAATGATCAAAATTTAAAGAGACTAAGGTTTAGGAGTACACGTGTATTGATACAACTGTCTTGCCTTTTGGTAATTTTATTTGAAATATGTATCATTATATATCACATAAATTAAGATTAAGAAAAATATAAATATGGAAAGTGCACATATCTAATGAGATATAGATATAGATAAGAGGGACCATGCCCCTTACCTTGGAGAAAAAGTGGATTGCCACCTGGTAGTTAAGACTAGTTCAACCGTGTAACCCAATCATTCTTATAACCTATTGAGTGTGAGTGAACCAAGTCAATTCACACTATCAAGCTAGTGATGCTATATGATATGATCAAGTTCAACCTATAAAATTTTCAATATTGAATGATTTAGTCACCTCAACCAAACCAAAAAGTAAACATATTATAGTATATTAGCTCAATATAGTTCATAAAAGTCCAACTTGGTGGGTGGGGACAATCCCTAAAAGTGTTTATAATTTGAATCTGATTTATATTTTTTAATATTAGGCACATATTTCATATAATATACACCTTATATATGTCTCATAATGAAACTATGTATACTAATGACACCAATATATATAATTCTACCATAAATGTGTATGTGAATCATATAGCTATGTGCTTTGGCCAATTCGAAAATTTGAACAAGTGTGGGTGACATGTTACCATAACATACCCCCAATATACATGGAGAAATATGTAAACTAATATAAGTTCCAATGTGGATAACATGTTTCCAAAACATGCCCCCATTATATATATGAAACTGTGAATGTGTGGAATTCATGTCTATATAACATGCCTTCACTGAATATGCAACTATAAATGTGTGGAAGCCATGTCTCTGTGACATGTCCCCAATGATATACCACCCCTTTGATGTGAGGGAAGATATAAAATGGTAGTTACCTCACCTCAAAAGGATACTATAATCATATAACTTTGAATGGACCATGTAGCATATAGAAGGACATGTCTAGGTAAATGTATCATTGAAGAACATGGAATGTGACCACATTAAGGCCTAAAATTCATGATAAAGATCATGAAAATGTATAGATAGTGATAGTATAGGATCAATAAGAAATGAAGCACACACACAAGGACACTCAAAAGCAAATCAAAATACAATGGTCCAAGGAGACTGCAAATAAGGGGTATGTTCAATTATCTCACAATCAAATGGACTTGACTTATTCAAATTTAAATAAGAGCAAGAATGACATATTCAAATGCTCATACAAGTAATGACATATTCAAATGTCAAATATGCAAACAAAGGTACTAGAGATAAAATCAATGGAGCATATTCAAATGCTCAATAATCAAGACAATAACAAGGAAAGAACTCGGAAGGGCATAAAGAAAATTACAAGAAACTAGCATAAACATATCATAATAGCCCATGGATCAAATGTGTTAGAAAAAAAGTCAAGTACATAGCATATCAAGTACACTGTGAAAGATATAAGAATGGATAAAAGAATGTGTAAGTACATATATGATCCCAAGCATGATAACATAAAGTGACCATTAAATGATATAACCTAGATGTATTGTGATCATAGAGGTGGATGCCCCCAACCTCCTAGTGATGTGAGTAGATAGAAATACCAACATCCAAAAGTGCATAGATAATGTATTTGTGTATGCCTATATTATACTCAAATGAAAGCATGAAACACATGTGTATGCAGAAGTAACTGATATGCTATGCATCAACATAGAACTAACACATATATGCTAAGGAGCCAATATTATGTGCAAATACCAAAAATATTTTTAAATTTTGGCATGTTTTTTATTTTTTTGGTATTTTGGAATATGTGAAGAGACTACCCTATGATCTAAAGGATTCTCATAAAACCCATTTTGAAACTTGTGTAATAAACTGGTGATACTACCAAGGAGCATGTACATGTACAATATCTATCACTATAACATTTGGGATGCTCTATGTATGCATAATGGGACTCTATGGTCATGAAAAATAATAGGATTAGGGCTTATTGGAACCCATAATTGAGTGTTTTATGGTTTATTTAGAACAATAATAATAGGAACATGTGTAGGTGCTCTAGATATCTGAATGTGGTTTGCAATAGATGAGTATTCTATGGATCTTTGATGTAATGGTCTCTCAAGTAATGGCTAACTGGTAAATGGGATTGTATTTTGCTTACCCTTTATGATGGATTAGCCTTAGTAGGATTGATAATTAATTGTCTGAGTATAAATTTCTCTTATTCAAGAGGATGCTCATATGAAATTCTAGAAACTATAATTTCTTGATTGGTATGAATGTATTTAACAAAATAACATATCAAATACACCCATGGAAGGTAAAACTGAGAAGGTAGTAACCAAATGTGTGGGACCCACTTGTAAAGGTAAGTCAATCTCACCAAGAACTTGCTGTGAGGTCCCATAAAATGATCTAACTAATTTGGTAGAAGGGTGTAAATCATTATGAGTATAACCCAAGTACATAAGTAATGTCATGGTACAAACATTCATGCTTGCACCAATATCAATCATAACACTACATATAGGCTATTTATCAAGGTATGACTGAATTAAGATTTGAATCATCATCCTTAATATCACTATTATTGAAGGTAACCAAAGGTATTTGAACCATATGAGGTATATTCCATGTATAAGTACCAATAATCTCATCTAATGGGTGCGATGGAGGAGGATGTGCATTTTATGCCATTTGGGTTGTTTCTTAGAATTGTCATGTAAAGGAAAATTAATTTTTTTTTCTAGTGATCACTAGGTTGTGTAACCGATTCCTTTATAGGATCATCAAATGTAATATTTTAGTCATTGATAAGGTCTTTGATCTTATGCTTCAAGTTAAAACATTTATTCATAGATTGCCCTATTCCCTAATGATAATCATAATAAACATTCACATCATATCCTTTGGGTAGAGGCCAACTCATATAAACCTTTATCGGATGAGGAAGAGATATAAGATTACACTCTACTAGCCATGGGAGTAATGAAGTGGGAGACTCAGGTAAGTGTATAAATTGTCTACTTAGTAACTTTATATAAGACAAGTTGATTAGGCTATTGTGAAACTATATTAACCATGGTGGTTGTTTCTT
The DNA here is from genome assembly GCA_037957365.1 of Torreya grandis. Classification (NCBI taxonomy): domain Eukaryota; kingdom Viridiplantae; phylum Streptophyta; class Pinopsida; order Cupressales; family Taxaceae; genus Torreya; species Torreya grandis. The sequence goes on along the minus strand of JARHVA010000225.1, from coordinate 4,050,826 downwards.
TTTTAGGCTTATGAGGTTTTACATTATAACTTGGTTTAATTGTAAACTTGGAATTGCATTTAAATGTAGTCAGTGAATTTGATACATAATTAATTTTGCTTAATGAGATAAGTTTCATTTCATAGTCTCAAACAACATGGCACAAATCACCAAAGTATTTAAATTTTTTAAAAATGATGGATTCATGTAAAGGAACAAGAAAAAATTATTTGAATATGTATTGAATTTCTTTATCTACCATAGGATTGGTCATTTTATCCAACATTATCTTGTACCTCAAGACATATTCGATGATAAGTTCATTGGTTCCTTGTTTGATTTTTGCAATTTGGGCATAGGAAACCTTTTCAGTAATACTAATAGATAAGTGTGTAAAAAAATGATCTGAAAGAGGTTTGAATGCTTTTAGATATTGGAGAGGTAAATCATAGAACCAACTCAAAGTAAATTCCTTGAGACTCATCAAAAATAATTTGGTCAAAAGTTTATGATCAGAGGGATAATCAATGCATGCCACATAAAAAAATAAACTATGCTAATCAGGATCACCCTTGTAATCATAAAATGAGAACTTAGGTGCAAAAAACACTAGTTGGTAAAGGGTGAAAAGATATCTAAAGTTCAAGAGGGTTATGTAACACATCTTGGGAATGAATAGCATGGGGATACTTTAAAGCATTATGTTTAATGCTTTTAACCTTGTCCTCCAAGGTATTTATAACTTGAAGAAGTGTTTGAAATATGTATTTATTTGGGTTTGAATTATCAAGTTGAGTAGTCACCAATGAAGAATTAAACATGGTTTGAGTAGTAATAAACATTAAAACTAGTATTTGAGAATTGGTAATTCCATGGTAGATGTAACAATAGTGTTTTTAGGACACAAAGATTGAAATACACATCTAACACCCCCATTAAAAGTATTAAGTGGTAATGTTCACAAGGGGAGGGTTGTTGGTATATGGGAATGACCCATAGATCAAATGAAATGATCAATAGATGGACCTAATTGGTCATCTATGTTTTTTTCTCTTTTAGTTTCTAATATGGTTTTTAGGATATCATCAAGAAATTTAGGGTTTTGATGAATATGCTCATGAAATAATGCAACAACTTAAACTTTATCATGATCCATTTGTTCATGCTCATTAGTTTAATTAGATTCATGGTTTTCATTTTTAGAATATTCCTCTATGGTAACTTCATTAACATGCTAGTCATTATCAACATGGGTATCATCATGGACCATGGTATTAGGTTCCTCATTGGTTTGAGACATATTAGGTGGTAGGAGGGGAAGCTAAATGTGTTCAATAGGCAAACCTACCAATTTAGGGCTATGCCTAGGATACATGAAAAATAATATAAGTAGGAAATGAAAAAATATTATAATATAAAATCTTAACTACCTAAAAACCCTAAGAATAAAAAATGTTTGCATTCATACAATCTGGGTTCATGAAATGTTTAACCCTAAATTAGACAAGGATACTTCTATGGGGTAGATAGGGTTAATAATATATAAATGAATAATCACAAGGGTGATAAATATATCTATAATTCAAATTTATACAAAATTTAGATGGAATATATACTAATTTATTATAATGAGATACTAAAAATGGAAAGTAAAACTATGCTAGATATAATAATGATAATGGAAAAAAGATAATTAGTTGGTTTTAATGATAATACAGATTTGGTTCTAGAATAAGTAAGAAATAGACTAGAAGAATATTTTAGAATAGTCACCAAATTATGAATTGAGTACCTCTATAGTTATAAACACTTGGATCAGCCTGGGATAGTTACATTGATGCTAGTGTATGAGTCAGATGTAATGTTCTATATGGAATAACTATAGAGATAGGATGAGACCACCTAGATGATTTTGAGTTGTTGTTACCTTCGCTCTGGTGCATTTAGATCTAGGTCATGGACTATCATTCCTTATAAAATGATCAAACATTAGTTCATCATCTTCATAGTGGCTATGAGAAAAATGGGTTAGTGGGCACATAGTGTTGAGCTACCCCAAAGAACCCTTTATCAATGAGTATTGTTTACATAGCCAATACTCTGAAGAGGGCCTCAATATTATGTATTTCTCTCCTATTTGTTGGCTTGTGTGTGAATCATGAATTATGTCATAAGCATGTACCACAGTAATCTAGCTTGTAACTTAGAAAATATATCTCTTTAGTTTATCCTTAAGTAATTTAGACTTATATATGTGTTATCTTTATGAATAATATGGAAATATGATAAAATATGGAAGATTTGCTCATTTGAATTCCTGATTGAGTGATTTTTGATAAGTTGCCTTGGTTTATGCTAGGTGAGGAATGAATGAGAGCTGATCTTGTATTTATACCAATTCCTTTGAAGAATATATCATATTAAATCACTTAGGCTGACCATTATGATATTTTTCATTTTAAAATTAGATGACTTTATGGTACTAGATACTTGCATTAGAGCAAGACACCTACATCTATATAGGTGTCTATTTGGGATGCAAGTGTGTAGGGAGTAGGAAAATAGGTACAAGATCAAAACTTGTAGAGGCATAAAATAGTAAAGTTTTAAGCACTTTAGGAAAGATAGAAGGCTTGAGTCATCAGCATAAGACTGTTTAGACTAAGAGATAGGATAAGGGGAACAAGAGAGAGAAGATGCAAGACTTACAAAAATAGAAAAGGTATACAACTGAGAGGAATAACCATGGTCTAAGTTTTCCACATGTACAAGACTAAGGTGATATATAGTTAATAAATATCATCTAAAACATGTGTGTGTGTGTGTGTGTGTGTGTGTGTGTGTGTGTGTGTGTGTGTGTGTGTGTGTGTGTGTGTGTGTGTGTGTGTGTGTGTGTGTGTACTTGATGATTAAATTTTAAAAATGCATGTAGGGTATAAGGTATTGTGTTCATATCATGTATCCATGGTCTCCCCAAATAATTATGCAATTAAAGTCATTATGCATGACTTAATAGACTGTAGCTATCATTTGAGGGCCCATAATAATATGTAGAATAGTTTCTCTTAAAACTTTACACTAGGGATTGTCAAATCCCAAAATATTCATATTTGAGTAGTTAAAATCATTTTCCTAAATACTAAGTAGGTTCAAGAAGGAGATATTAAAAATGTTTAATCAGGATCTATTATCCTCTAAACCTCATTTGACTACTTTGTTTTGAACTTGTACTTTAATAAATAGTGGTGGATGTTGATATATAATTTTTTTGGGATGTAAGTCTTCTTTTTAAAAAGAGATTTGTTCTTCCTTCCATCCTAGTTTATTGATAATATAACCCACATACTATGGTTCAAAATCATTTGATAATGGATCCATCATACTATAGATGAGGATGTTAACCAATTATATAATGGTGAAGGAGTTGATAAACTATCAACTATGCCATCCATCAAGTGCCTAAATATTTTTATGTATTGTTCAAGCTAAAGGGAATGACCTTCCATTTATACAATCCTTCTCATGTCCTAAAATATAGATTTTAGATGTCATTAGGATGGAATCAAAATTGGTGGTTATTTGAATTGAAATTGATCTTTGTGAAGTATTAAGAATCTTGGACTTGGTCAAGGAGCTCATTAATACATCAAAGTGGATATTGATTATTCACCATGATTTTTTTGAGGGTATGATAGTCTACACAAAGGTGCCAAATATAATATTTAATGGGAGCAAGGACTATAAGACTCCTATAAGGAGGAGAGGTAGGCATAATTTTTCCTTGATCTAGGAGCTCTTGTTGGTGCCAAAATTCCTCATTATCCCAAATTGAACAATGGTACAAAAGGATATTTTTAATAGGGTATCAAGGGACTAAATTGATGTTTTTGTTTACTACATAATATTTTAAGAGGTATTTTGATTTGTGAAAACTTCACCATACTGATTTAGTAAACTATTGAGTTATAGCTACTATGATGATGTTTCCATGGTGTGTATTACCAATGATTTATTAATCTCCTATACATGTGCCATAGGATGACCCATGAGTGGAATAATTTTTTTTCATGCATAAGATGATTTCGATGCATTTTTTGGCTGACATTATTGTGAACTTGGTCATAAGTAATGACTCAATGAAGTTGAGTAACTGGTATATGATGTAAGGAATCTATTTATACGACTACACCATATATGTAGCTTCATAATAAAAATATTAGGGTCTTCCCAATAGTATTTAACAAATTTAAAGAGGTGAGATGTTACATGAAAAATTATCCTCTACTATATTGGCTTTGTATTAAAAGGTACAATTTTTCTAGACCTATATAAATTTTCTTGACTGAGGCCACTCAATTAAGTATAGGTGTGAATGTACTATAATAGGTAGTGCAAGACATTAAACCATGTATTGAAAAATTATGTTATTGTTACTCTTGATATAGATAAAATATGATGATGTTTTCATTTTAGTAAAAACATCATGTAGAATAGACATTCACACTCCTCTGAAGTGTTTGTTGTCATGCCATTACTTCCTCAATAGGAACTATTTAGACCAATGTCATCCATGGCTCCAAAACGTGATGTATATTACGTAGGAAAATATTTTTACATTTAACATTTATAATCATCATGGGTGCATGAGTGATGTTAGTGACACCACTTATCTCCTTGTTTCTTATTTACTTTATCTAATTTATACAGTGCAAAGCCTTATGGTATTGTGCAACCTTCATAGGATGATCTTCTTTATGATTTGTGTTATACTTATACTAAGGGGTTGATATGGTGAATTATGTGTTGGCTAGGATTTGTGCATTATTTTAGATGAGGAGGTGAAATATCATTCATATTTAGCTTGTATTCAATATTGGGGGCATTGTGATATGCTTTCCTTAAAGAGTCAAAAATAAAAAAAACTCCATATATTAAGGATATAAAGTGAAATTATATTGATCTAATTTATAACCCTATGTTATTATATAAGTGAATAGTGTAGTATGGGAACTCCTTTGTGTTGTCTTCCACCAAATGATATTTTCACTAAAAATACTATGAGAACTTGATGTATTCATCCTCAAAGTGGAAGAGATGTTCATAGTCCTCCTCCAATGTATTAATTAAAGGATTCAAAGACTTAATTGAAAAGGAGTATTATGGGCATAAGGAAATAAAGAATGAAAGAACTATGATATGAGGTGCATAAGACTATAAAAGTTATGAGTGTTATGAAGGGCATGCATAATACTATATAATTTATAAAGAATCCAAAGTTTGAGTGCAATATGTGTGTATAAAGGAGTGGTAATTTATCAAGGTATCATGGTACTTTTTGAATATCACAAAGTAATGGTTAAGATACATGTAAAGTGAGAGATATGTAGAATTATACAAGGAGTTGTCTCAAAGACACACATTACCAAAAGAATGTATATTTGATATGAGACAACTGAAGGGTTAAGAAATTAAATTATGTAAGATTAAGGAGGCAATGTAATAGCGAGAAAGGATACACATGGATCAAACATATGCACCAAACATACTAATAACACAAATTGTAATGTGCATGGAAAATAACATGGAAAAAATCATATGATATGTATGATATTGATCATGGATATAATCATATAATATCACATAGTATATTAGATAACCTCTATACATGTATGTATCTACATATGGGAAGTAATCATGCAAGGGACTATGACTCAAAACACATTTCAACATGACATGACATGATAACTAGAGGACCCTCCATGGACAATGGAATAATAATACATAGATAAAAACATGCTCAAGTACACATTAACATACATTTTAACATAAACAAACATACAAAGAAAGAAATGTAATAGTCGTATGTAACCTCTCAATTTAAATATACATCAAAACATGTAATATATATTAATATAAATGTATGATACAATCAATGAATAATAGATTAATATGATAAGTGAAAATCAAGAAATATACAACCACAAAAAACATTATACATAGATATGTCCCTAAGGTAGGGCATACCATCAATGTTATCATACTACCAAGGTATGAGCAAGAATGTGTCCATTTAAAATATGACTGATGATTAATACCATAGGATATCCACTCAAAAAATGAATGGGAAAGGGGTGAGTAGTTATCCATAATTGATGTGTGACAAATTATCCTTCAATACTTCACACTCCAAACTTCATTAAATAGAAATAAGAATTAAAATCATTATTATTGAACTCTCGATGTCCTATAATAAAGGAAACTAATAAAATAATCCTTACATTCATAATAACTAGGATATGATCCATAAAAAATATGATGAACATATATAGGAAAAATTAATATTGACAAACTAGGAGAGAATCTAGGAAATGGATCGTGAGAGTGAAAACAAAATTAATTATGACTTATTACCATGCACACATGGTGAAATAAAACTATATACTAAGTTATAGTATATGTTTACTTATCATTGCTCCCACCCATTGAAGCATATAGATCCAATTCTATTATAAATTCAAGAAATTTATGTGATGTTTGGTGTTCAGAAAACTATTTGACCTAATGTGGAAGTAGATATTGATTGGAAACATGTAATATGTGGAGGACCCTTGACTAGTCTAGTGAGTATTTGTGTAAAAAAATAAATTGGGATCTAATGGAAGTTGGGAATATGGAATAACATCTATAACATGGCTAATAAAAACCTTTAACTCTAGTGTTAACTCTATAGCATGATCATGTTGATGTCTTGATTTAGAAATTAGACCATCTACATAATCTTCCATTGTTTTGTGTGCATAGTCATAAAAGATATGAGACATGGATTGTTGATAATTATCAATGAAAAATTTCAATCTAAAGGGCATGACTACATAAAATAATGTTCTCCATAGTGTAGTAAATTAAGCATTTTCTCAGTTTGTTGTATAATTTTTTATTTGGTTGTATCTTGAGAAACCATCCATGAATAATAAAATTTCATAACTATTTGTCTACTAAAAAATCATGCCAATATTTGGTAATGGGAAATTTTATCTATAACAAGATTTATTTAAATATTGATAATTTGTATAACACTAAATTTATCCATTGGGATTTGCAATTGGTACTATACTGGAGATCCACTAAGGACAATCAATAAATCTAATAAATCATGCATCTATTAGTCTTTGTATTTTAGATTTTACCAACAAATATACTTTTGGATACATTTTTATAATATTATTTTATACTAGCTTGCCATCAATATAGAATAAAATATTATATAATTCAATTTTGGGGTCAAATCCTAGCATATATAGGTAAGCCCATGCAAATTTTTTTTGGTAATAATTTATAAAATTTTAAAGTGAATTTACTTCACCTTTTTGTAACATAGTTGCTAAAAATACTAGTTTTGTATCCTTATCTATTCCATGACATATTCTAGTTTATCTTTGTTGATTAGAGCTAACCTATCTTCCATATTCGATATTGTGGCCATCTTCTTAGATATGGACATTAAATTATTATATTTGTGTAAAATATTCTTGGGCAATAATTGTGTGAGGATACTTATTATTATGATAGAAGGAAAGGATATCCTCATATTCCCACAAATATTCTAGGTGATATTCATCATCCGAAAATTCATATAATGTCCAAATTTTTAGTGAAAATATGTTGTCAATTAGATGAGGATATACCACATTTAGTGTAGATGTATTATGAAATTATCATGTTGGTTCTAGTTTTATTTTAAATAAGTGTGTATAAATAGTAGTTTGTGTAGTTTTTCCTTTCTTACTATTTGTTATATTTTCTATATTGTCAAGAGCTTGTCGTCATTATTAAGTAGATGTTGTGATGGGATGAAAAATGTATTGTGCATGTTTTCTAGATCCTTTTCATGTATAACCCATTTATTATAATAATTTAACCCCAAAAACATATTGGTCAAGATCTTTTGATGGTGATAAAGTTGGACTTGAGGAAGATATTGGTGCCTCATTTGGTTTATATTATTGAGAATAAGGTTACATATGAGGAATGTAATTATCCTTAGGTTGAGTTAATGAACAATACTTAATGGTTCTAAATCCAAAGGACATGTATATATATATATATATATATATATATATATATATATATATATATATATATATATATAATGTGTGTGTGTGTGTGTGTGTGTGTGTGTGTGTGTGTGTGTGTGTGTGTGTATCCTTGTTTACTAAATTTTAAGCATGCATGTAGGGTATAAGGTGTTGTATTAATTTCATGTATCCATGGTCTCCCCAAAGAAAATTATAATTAATGTCATTAGGCATGACATGATAGACTATAGCTATCATTTAAGGGCCCAAAACAATATGTAGAATAGTTTGTCCTATAACCTTACCATGGGAAATTTCAAATCCACAGTATTTAAAATTGAGTAGTTAAATTCATTTTCATAAATACTAAGTATGTTCAAGAAAGAGATATTACAAATGTATAATCCATATATATTATCCTCCAAACCTCACTTGACTACCTTGTTTTAAACTCATACCTTAATATAAAATGGTAGATGATGATGAATACTTTTCTTGGGAGGAAAGTCTTATTTTTAAAAAGATATTTTTTCATCTTTCCATCCTGGTGTATTGATAAAATAATCCACATAGGGTGGTTAAACATCGTTTGATAAATTTTTATCATGTAATGTTGCATAAATAATATATTTTTAAACAAGCATTATTTGAAGTAATTATAATAGATAAATTTTGGCATTGGGTTTTCTTAGTTAATCCATAGAATATTACCTCTTAGATTGATTCACTTGCATGCTTGGCAGTGGTGGGGTTTGAGGAGAGAATTGGTAAGGTCCTTTGGTTTGTAATATTGGATGGGTCACCCTACCCCTTAAAATTATGGCAATGTGGATTGTTGGATCTAATATGATCCAAATGATAAAAATTAGAAGTAATATGGTAATGTACATCATTTTGAAAATTATGAGGAGGAACAAAATGAGTCATGCATGTCATTTTACGTCTAGTGCTAATAAGAGGCAACTTATATCGAATGTTGTAATAATATGATTGGGATTATTTATTCTTACTTTTATCCTTATTTTTGTTCTTAGATTTAATTAATTTTACCCATTTTATTACATAATTGATCCAAATAAATTATACTATCCAGGTAGAGGAATATGAAAAGAGTACCTTCATTATTTGTGTTAACTAATAGTGTTCACTAGTTATGGCCATGATAAATTGTATTATTAGGGATTAATTATAAATCAGGTCTAAAAATAAAACCCTAAGGTTAAAAGATAAAATGTTAGAAGTAGGGAATCTTAATGATAATCTAGGGCTGAAGGTGAAAATAATTTTTGTGAATTAAAATTAGAAATCATATTTGAAACCCTAGATAAAAAAAGTGGTACCTTTAAAAGGTGATTTTTTTAAATAAAAATAAAAAATGAAGTATGAATCCCTACAAATGTTTTTTATAAACATTGGAAGGATTAAACCCTAAGGGAGACCTAGTGTTTGGAAAATTTGATGTGTATGAGTTTACCAATATGTTTCATTCTAATTTGGATTATTGAAATCAAGACTAACCATAATAGGATAAAAACATGTGTATTTTACCCTAATTTGGATTAATGGTAAGATTAATCAATTTTAACATAGAAATTTAAAATGTAATTCAGATCAATAAATATATCATTTAAGCATAATTTCAATGTAAAATATTAAGATTAATTTTTCTAGTTTGATAAAAGAATATGCTAAATAATGAAATAAATAAAGAGATCATGATACTTAGCTTCTATTTTTGATTATCTAATTATTACTATATTATAGAAGTGAAAATGAGGTTTAAGTAGGCCCATGGTTCATTCAATTTTAGAACTAATATTTTCTCTATATTGGGTTATGTTGACGCAGAAGATTGTACCCTTGGCAGGAGGCCGAGCTCCTGCCTTCTTCACGCAACAATGGAAACTCCCCTCTCACCTGTGGGACCGACGAAGATGGAGGGGAGAGTCTCTAGATAAGGGCTAGCTCCCTTTGATGCATCGTGTTGTTTCCAACAAGTGCAAAACACACACACAAACACACACACACACACACACACACACACACACACACACACACACACACACACACACACACACACGCACAATAAAGGGGGGATGAAAAGGGAGAGAGATGCAGGAAAAATAAACCTACTCTAAAAGAGGTAATGCACCAAAATAAGTTGACCTTCACACATCCACTCTCAGAATTAGACAAAGACATACATACACTACACACTTGGTAGAAGGACTAGGCTGCAAAAGACTGGCAGGGAGGCTTTCATGAAAACACAAGAAGCAGAAAATCACTGAGGCATTGTGAAATGCACACTGTAAGTGACTCCTTCTGTTCTAGTCTTCTCAAATGTCAGCTCTTCTCTTTTTAGCTACAGAAATGGCACCTTGTAGATAACAGGTCTGCTGGTGTTGAACCTGTGAGAGCATCAAGAAACAATGACTGGACACAGACAAACACTCAAGACATACTCTGAAATATCTATCCAAATGGAGGTAAAAAATTGTGTTTATTTGATTCAGGTGAAATTTTTCTAGGGCTATGCCTTACAAATGTGGAAGATGATTAAAAATGAAAAAGTCTACAATATATATGAGAAGCAAAGAGGCCCATTTGGCACTCCTTATTTTACAAGTGGCATACGTGTCCCTTCATAAAAAGAAACAAGTCGCTCAAAATATTAATGAGATGTTCATTTGTCTGCTCGAAATCTGCATTTCTTGCTTGGGTGACTTACACGATTTGCCTTCCAATTTAATGTGAAATAGAGAAAGCAGTTGCACTGCTGGCTGCTATCATTCCAAATGATCAATTCGCTGGTACTATTTCACCTACTAAAGTCACTTCTCCAATTTGTGCCAGTTGGACTTAAATGCTTGCTCATTTCATGAATGTCTTCTTGTCCTTATCTCAATTTTGTCTCTATCTGACTTGTTCGGCCCCTAGGGTGAACTTTCTAGCAGGTCACTGCATTTGGGCTCCTGGTTGGTTAGCGCTTTCCTTTTTTGCTTTTTGTAAACACCTGCCCTCCTTTTGCCTTAGTGTTAAGTGACCCATCCCTTTTTTTTTTGCTTTTGTTTGAAGACGTGACCCGGCCCTTTGGGACTTAGACTTAGTCAATTTCGAACAATTCAAATCTTGAACCAAACCCAATTTTCCTCTTTGAAGCACCTGCCTTGCTTAAAATGTTTGATCTTGGACATAAGGCCGAAACAATGAACTAGATGCCAAACCAAAGAACCAGGCCTGTGTGAAACATGGCATTGAACCTGAGCAACTCAAAAAGATTGGCTTCGAATGGCAAGGGGAGAAGGTAAACAATTTTTGGCCTGTGAGCAAAAAATTGGTCAACAGGTTAATTACGTAAGATCAGTTTAGTATCATTAGTTGATATTGATTTACTAGTTAGTTCTGACCTGTAAGGAAGCAGGTCAAAATGACTATATGAGGACCTAGGAATATCTTTGCCATTTTTTTATTTTTGATCCCAAACCCTAACGACATGTGGAAATAAAAAAATAAGCCTCTTTTGCATTGAAACCCTAAATGTGCTTGTGAGGGTTAGAAAAATTTTAAAATGGGAGAAGTGTAATGGGGTGAGCTATTGCCAGTCATGCCCATTTTATGATTGACCACTACCTAAGTATCTAATAATATAAGGAGGGAAATCAATCAACACATAGTTCTCCCACTTAGTGTGATTATAAAATTGTGCCCCTTCACCATGTCTATGTAGCTAATGATTGTCATTGATTCTTGATAATGATTTATTTGGGTTAGATTTGGTATGATTTAGACTTGGATTGTAACTATTTGATCCATGATATGGGGGCCTAAGCCTAGGAATGTATGGGATAACTATTGTTTGAGATAATTTACAATTATAAGTTTGAATACATGTAAGTGATCAATAAAAATAGTTAAAACATACATTAAAATGAATAAAAAGTATTGTATTGTAAAAATACAACTTCTATTTGATTTGAATGAGTAGCAAAAAGGTACAATGTGATATAGTGCATGTATGGTAGAATAAATACACATAGCATATTAGTATCACTATGGCTGTGCAAGGCATCAAACCATGTGTAAATTAATATGATACATATTTATACATGTAATAAAAATTAGTTATAATTGATATCAATTACAAAGAAGTTAATTATGAGATACTCTATCATCCTTGTTGGGTGATGGTTGAGATTATAGGGGTGTGGTGACTAACTATCCAACATGATAAATGATAAATTATAGGCTAGGGAATGCCACTTGGTAAGCCACATGGTTGGATTAATTTGACACATGGATTTGTTGGGGATAAGACAAGTGTTGACACATGAGTCTATGAGCAAAGGCTAGTGAAGTACTTCAAAATGTGAGTGAGTTTGGCATAAAGGAGTGTATAAGACTAAGAATTGGTGTGTGTTAGGAACATAGGTATTTAAACTAGTGAAAGAATAATGTTTAATATCGATATCAAGATCAATGTGGAAGAGTGTGAAGGATTGCATAATAAGTGTGAGTGTGCAACAGGAAGGAAAATAAGGTATTTACTTACCATAAGAGTTATGCATGGACCATTCACCTTTTCATGAAGAGAAATTATTTAAATTAAAAAATTGTTTAGTTATGGGAACTGCACATAATTTTCTTAGAGTTGTACCCCTAATCCTTATTAGGATATTATCCCACTTTGAACACTTTATAAAGTTTATGTGTGTGATGGTGGGTGCATGTGTCTATAAATTCAATGATATTTTATTTGTCTACGAGGTGCAAGTGTTTCAAATCAATATTAGAAGGATGTTGTGTCACTATTGGCTCAATATGTGGAGTTGTGTAAGGATTAAGGAGTTACACATTAAAGATTACATGCATGCCCAAGTACATAGATAGATCAAGAGTGAATGCATTCTCACCAATTATGCATAGAATTGTGTAAGGACAATAACATAAAGATATTACATTGTGGAAATTTTAAGCACTCTTTATAAAGGTGCAACCATAATTTTTCACCAACTTGAAATGTATGAGGTGTGTGATGAATGCCATGGCATCATTTTAAATTTATTGGGTATGAGAAAGGATATATTTAACTTGATAATGTATAGATAAAATGTGGCATAAAAACTTCTTAGCTTTGTTAGCTCCATGTTTTTATGCATGTGACTTAGTACTAACAAGTGTGTAATAGGATACATTTATAGGTATTTTAGGATGAAACCCAAGACATGTATGAAATGTACTATGCCCCATAGAGATGTGAAATGATCTATTATAATAATGTCAAATGTACAAAATATTTTCATCTCAAGTATGATCATGTGCTTGGTTGTACATTCACATAAAAAGATCTAGTATTTGATTAACAACTTTAGTTTATCCATATCTTTATGGATTAAATGTTATCATCTAGTTTATTTGTGTTCTCATTAAGTCCCATAGTGATTTCCATAAATGAATCAAAAATCATGGATGTCAATTAGAGATGATGGATGTTGGGATTCTAAAGTGAACCCAAACATGGTTGAAGAAGGATTATATGGTGCCATCTACATCAATGTCATCATTTCAAGCGACCATGATATCCATCTTTAAAAATCTATCCACTATGATAAACATGTCAAGATATAATTGTTATATCCCATTTTTTCACCCTAGATAAATTAATTAGACCTTCTCAAATTTGGGATAACATGGAACTATCTCTAAACATATGCATATTGCTATAAGAGATAGATCTATAGATTATGGGCTAGCTTCCTTTATCTATCTATTTAGGCTCTCAACTACACTAGTATAATAAATTATTAGGGGTGAAAAGGGAAGAAGGAAAAATAAAATAAACCTAAAATAATGGAGGTGATACACCAAGGATATATCCAAAAACATACTTGAAACTTGCACTATGAAGATAGATTGCTAAAACTGATCTCAACTCAAGGTTATTCTAGCATAAGTGTTTCTACATGGAGGTAGATTGCCATGCATTCCCAAAGGTGAGTTAATAAGAGGTTTGATATTAGACACTACTAATCTCCTTCACACTTAAAATACACCTAAAAAACGTTTACATGTACTGAGACCTGTTAGAATAAATGTTACTCACATAATGCATACAAGAGTAGAGTAGAAGCAAGGAGAAACAGTCATCACTTTTAATCCAAATAGACTACTTAACATACTTAGGCAAGAATTTTAGAAACTAAACCAGCTTAATAAATTTATTCAAAGGCAAAACAAGATTTCAAACTAGTAGGGCTTCACCATACTAATCATGGATAGTTTACAATGCTAAAATGGCTTCAATATATAAAGAAATACGAGAAGAGAGAGGAATGATGTTGAAGAGTCACAATTCCAAGTGTAAATTATTGAAGACTATTTATAATGCAATAAAATGAGTTAGAGAATAAATCATGAGGTTATCTTAGACAATTATCTATCTGAAACATGACATCTTCCTCAAGTTGGTGTAGGGACACTTCATTGTCCTTCTTGAAACTATTTTCTTTATGAGGAGTCTACTTATCTATCTTGAATTGACTTAGAATTCATTGACCCATTATCTTGAGAAGGTGAAAAAATTATTGGTTCACATCATTATGCACCCCTCCAATTGATGATCTTAACTTTTCCACTTGTTATTCACTTCCTTGTAGTTACTCACTAGCCCTCTAGGCCTAAACTCTCATATTTGTCACTAGGGTGACCTATTTATGCTCAAGAGAGTTAATTAAATATAAGTGAGACACATCATAAAAACCTCTTTATATTTTATTTTATCATATAGGCCTCAAAATAACTCAACATCACACTTCTCATCTCTAACTTATTAGTCACCTTGCTTCTCATTGTTCTATCTGAGACTGTCTAAAACAGTTAGCTTAGTAGAGGAGTTTTCATGTATGACTAAGGTGATAATGGGGTCTAAGGAGTTATAATACATATCCACACATTTTCCACCATAAATTTCACCTATTTATTCCCTTGTGCATCTTCAGATTACCTCAGATATTAAAAAAAACATAGAATTTAACTCATCTATACAAGTGATGGTACAAAAAAATTAAATGTTGAGGAGCTTGAGAGAGTTCCAAAGAGTTCCAAATCACTTTTTAGGCTAATTGACCCATTTTGGATGCATTGTTCTTCATATCTTTCTCATCAGGCTCTTAGGAGGGTTTTAGGTCATTTAGGTTCTTAACAATGGTTCATAAAGGTTAGGCCCCTATCCTTCAAACCAATGCCACTAGTTTCAATTTCATGACCTACCTCAACTCTTATTAAGTGATCAAGACCCCATGCATCCTGTCCATATAGATGTGCATGAAATAAGTTGCTTCTTGGATATTTAGCTTATATTCTTAACACCCTTGAGACAAATTGAAGCCAAAAATAGCCAACTTGAGTTATTCTATACAAAAAAATGAATCTAATCAACTATCCAATCTCTAATGAAAGTTATCACATTGCTTTGTAAAATCCCTTGATCATAGGAGTAACATTAGAAACCATGAGGTCCATGTCAAGTTCTAGGCCTCAAAGGCATAGACTAAGTTTTCTATGTATGTTACCACCTATGAGTAGTTATAGTGGATATATGACCTTATAAACACTCATTAATATTTAATTAAATCATACACATCATCCCATAGTTCCTTAAGGCTCTGCCATTCATCTTTTCACCATCAATGTTCTAGATCTACAAGTTACATTACTTGTGGAGTGCCTTCGGTCTTAGATTAAAAAATAGCACTTTCACTATTAGTATGACCTAAAGGATACCACAAGAACCTATTTTAACTCGTGATGACTCTATGTACTAAGTTTTAAAGCTTGAACATGCTTCTAGAACCCTCAACACTTCAAATTCTCAAGACTAACTTCTAGGCCTATGACTGTGTGCAAGGTTTTGATAGGGCTTAATAACCTTTAGCTATGACTATATCTATTCATCATTGCCTCTAGAAATCACATGGAAACGTGATATTATCACTCTAATATTGATTTTTATGTAATCATATTCAACTTACACCTCTACCTACCAACCAAACTTACATCTTTCATTTGTTTTAGGCTAGTCTATCTTCATAGTCAGACTATAGGTGTTTATTAGGTGAACCAAGGGATACTTGTAGGTGATGATACATGTATTAACACTATATTTCACACTTTTTATTTCATCTAAGGTCACTAAGGACATATCACACTTTAAAAGGATTCATTTTTACCTTGAGACCATGAAATTATCCCCATTTACCATCAATGCACTAGGTGTTACTTTCAAGTTATATTGCTCCAGGTTCATTTTGGCCTAATGGCACTATAGTTATCTAATAAATACCATTAGAAACTTGACTAAGATGAAAAACCATTCAAATATCATTCTCTCTTGACTTAACAACCTCCTCTTGTGTCAATATGTGACCTCTCTATCTAGGTTGTAAGAATGAAACTATTAGGCTTGCCTATACCTCATATACCTTCACCATGAGATGACATTATATGGAGCAGAATCATTTTTTAAAGAAATTAAGGCAAATAATCCCATTTTCAATCTATATCTTGTACTTAGGTTGTCTATAGGTAATGGCCTCACCACTCACATAGTGATCTTCTCCTTATTCATGAATCTATTTGAGATGTTAAAATAGGCTCAAATGCTTCCAAAAATGCTTTGGTCCCTATTTTAGGTCTGGACATAATTGGGTTTCTAGTAACAACTTATAGGTGTCTATTTTAGGGTTACTTGACTATATCAAGTGTCTTAAACCTTAATTTCCATCCATGATCCTCTTTAATACAAACCTTCAATGAAGAATATGACTAACCAAGCTTTGAGGGGTTGAAAATAAGTGTGTCACTCTTGAACTGAAGCCACTCACATAAAGATGAACTCTGCAACTAACAAAAAACTATTCTATAGACCACTGATATTCACTTCTAACATAATGAGATGCTTCTAATTACATTCCATGGACACATGTAACAAAATAAGTTTAACCAATATGACATGGTGGATATGCTTTGCAAGTCTATATACGTTATTTGGTTCACACATATGAATCTCTATATTGTAGCTTGATGAGAAAAATTTAGCCATTGAGTTTGTATAGGCAATTTGAAGGTTCTAAAAATATTAATTATTGTTCATAAATCACAGGCCACCAATCCTATAACTATGACCATGAAATAAAATCTTGTAGGGACCCCTAACATGCACCAAGTGCACTCACTCCAACTCTTCTTCTCTATTATGTACCAAATGAAAACTGTTGAATTTTTTTGAGTTGTACAAGGGAGTGATAGGAAAAAGAAACTATTTTTTGTCAATTTTAGATATGTTGAAGCCACCTAAGTCTATAAATGACCTGTGGGGATCTAAAGACACCTTTCTTGAAGTATTTACACATGTCAAATGAGTCATCCTAGTCTGTATAACCATCTAAAACTGACCTTTTGTAGATGATCTTATTTTTACATTAAACCTATAATGTTTTAGTTTCAAATCCTTTACATGACATTCTATGACATGTGGTACATTATCTTACTTCTTAAAACATTTATCCTTTTATGAAAAATCATACAATTCCTTAAAATGACCAAAAGGTGGCATAAAATGACAATAAGACAAAATAGACAAGTATGACAAAGGTTAGAACATATTATGTGACCCTAAAATTATGTATTGACCTCATTTAAGACCATGGTAACCATTTTCAAACCTAGGGGACCTTATGAAAAGCTTCAACATGTAGGGGGGTTGACCCAAATTGACCTAGGGTATAATTTTGGTCAACATTTAAGTGATTTATAGGGGTAGCATGATTTCTATGCTAAGGAATAATGATGAAACTTTATCTTACATTGCTCTGAAACCATCAACAAACTGATACAAACCTATCTAGATCGTTCATTCCTTGTAGCCCTATTTTCCCTGTTTATTGGCCATAAATTTTTATAGGTTAGCTAAATCATGAAAGTAAAACCATTTATAGATATCCATTAAGCTCTTCTATAACATACTGAAAAATCTCCTGAGGTTACTTTGTACGGAATTGTACTTCCTTCTTTAAGCCCTGTTCTAATTAGCCCTCCTTGAATGCAAAACACCTTGTACAAAGTGATGTACAGACTTTATAAGCAAACCAAGCATCATTATAGATACCCATTATCTTCTTCCTAATTAATCAATCATTTTTTAGTGCACTTCTTTGGAGAAATTCACTTTTCCTATATTGGCCTATGCTCTTTCCTTCACATGCACCTAGGCTTCACTTGGTAATTGTCTTTTTTTGTACTTATCCATACTTTATCACTTTTAAACCAATTAAAAAAGTTTTAAAACATCATCAAGGGTCAAATTCCAAAGTTTCAAGAGTTTTCAAGCTTTAAGACTCATTTTGAGGGCTAGAAGCTAAATCAGGATTTTCCCTTGGACAGTCACAGGCTGCGAGCTAATTATTTTTTCTGGGTGTGTTTTAGACAGTTTCAAGGGCTCTAATCAATTGTATAGGGTATTTTTAACCCCATACACCTTCTCAAATAATAATCTTGGTCATGTCAACCTTATGTACCTTCTAATGCTCAACAACTCAGTTGTCTTGGACTGTATTTTTATGACAGCCAACAGGGTTCATTATTGTCATCTCTTTTTGTGTGATCAATAGAATTTAAAGAGGATAAAAAACCATTACAATAACTTAATGACTTCCCCATTAATATTACCTATCAACAATGACCTGATCAATCCACTTACAATGCAAAAACATACAAGTTTCTTAACTTTTTCTATACACTGTCACCTACAGGCCTGAATTTCAACTGTGGAGTTTTTGGACATCAAGAGGGTTTCTAGGGCCTGTTTTTCTTCACTCTTAAGTTTATAATTGCCTTAGTGACCTATATATCTTATATCCATACCATTTTAGACTTCATACAAACATTTTCACATGGATTTGATTTAAGACAGTGGGCTGTAGTTTTACAGGCCTGAATACCCTGTTTAGGCTTTTTACAACATTCCAAACTCCTTAAAACCTCTTGATCTCATCATAAAAAATTTATATTGTTCCCAACATATAAAATAATCAGTCTTTCACAATGTTATTTAGAGAATCATCATACACACATCTTTCATACATACACACATTCACATATGCAGGCCTGTTACCAGAATTTATAAAGAGACCATAACATGAAACAAAAAATTTATTCCTTCATTGATCAATAGAAGACTTACATTTCAATGTCAAAATCCATGGATTTTAAAACATTTCTTTCTCCTTCACACATTCTCTTGACTTCTCCTTCTCTTGCCTTTAACATTTCTTGAGTGAGGTCCTCCCTCACTAATTCTTCTCTCTCTTCTTCATTCCATTCTCTTTCTCTTGAATGAGAGGAATCTTCCTCTCTGTTCTTCTTCACTTCTACACCCCTCTCATCCTCCTTCTCTTCTCATCCTCTCTCCTTAATGAATTCTTCTTTATTTTTCTTTCTTTTCAAGAATCTCTCTTCCAACTTCTACGCCCAAATTGGGCTTAAGGCAAACAAATGTTGTTTTTAAGTTTTAACAATATTCTAAGGTTGAAAATAGTTTCAACCATTTCCCCCTAATTTACTCAACAGCCTAACCATTACTTTTTACTTTTTTACTTCCACTTTTTGATAATTACATTTTACTTTCAAGGTGAAATTTTGAAATCTCACAATTTGGAGGGAAAACCAAAATTTGAATTTTCACACTAGAATTTGAACTATTGTAGATGCTCCTACATCAAATAGTTACCTTGACCTTATATTGGGAAATGGAGTCACCCATATGATTTAATTGATACTAAAATAATTTTGAAAATATCCCAAAGTCACACAAAAAAAAACAAGAAATAAACACACAAAACAAGACACCAAGACACACACATGTGCTCTCTAAGCACTTGGGGAAAACACACAAGCAACCTAAACTAAAAAATGTGCCCAAAAATTATTAAAAACATAGACCTATCCTAATATATGCAATACCTCAAATCACTTGCGGTGAAGGACAAATTATTCATTGCTTCAACTAGGGTCAAAGACAATGCTTCTAGAATCACTGCTTCTCCATGAAAACAAATCATCATATAATGAATATTTGTCAATGAAACCTTTTTTATGGAGGTAATCAAATGACTTAACATTTTTGGAGCTTCTTCTAATTTCAAGTGTATCACTTGGAGATCTCATAAAAAATCCATATAACTCTCTTAGAGGCTTGTTTGAATTTTTAGCTTGCTTGACCTCTATCATGTTTACTTGTCACTCCTTAATCTGATCATTGGGTGTCATGAAACCTTTCCCAATTTCAAATGTATTTGAATCATGATATGATTTCTATTGTAATTCATCAAGTATATCTTCTTTGTTCTCATTAGGTACATTATTTAACTCATCATCAGGTCTATATTATTTTTGAAGAGTTTTAAACCTACCTACCTCCTCAAACTCTTGTACTATGGAATTGAATTATTTCCACATATCATCTACATTTTCTTGAGGTTCATGCTCATAAACATTCTCCTATTTGGAAATTATAACTAAATGCTCACTAAGACTATCATGCTTTTTCACAATTAGGATATGAACATCATCATCCATGTGCAAAAGGTAGTTGACCCATGCAGCCTATCAAGAGACTGATCACATTCTTCATGGAGGATGTATGTACCAAGAGTAGTTTCTTCAATCTACTCATATAGATTAAATCCATACTAATCAACTCCCCATTCATCAAGGTACAATTTAGCTATGTCATCAAGAAGTCTTAGAGGTTCTTGGTCACTAGGATTATCTTCTTCATCATTGATATTGCAATTCATGTTTGATGTATAAGGAACATATGGATCTACATGAAATTTAGATAGAGGTTTAGATTTTATTGACACCTTAGCACCATACCTAGTCCTAAATTCTATATAAGACCAATTTGAAGTCAAGTATCCTCCAATATTAGTAATAAAATACCTTAAAAATCTAAAGGAAAAATGAGGTGGCATATCCACAACCAAAAAATCTTGAAGAATAGTGAAAGTAGGGTAAACATGAAGAACAAGTTGCAAACTTTTGATTATGCCAATTTTCTTGACAGCTGACCCATCTAGTTGTAACAGTCCTTTGGAATGAGGCTTATACTTTAGATTCAACTTATCAACTACTTACTTGGGCATAATAAAATATTTGATCCACTATCAATCAAAAAATTATGAACCAAAGCATCTATAATGATGATAGAGAGATAGAATGGAGGAGGTTTATCTACTTTCTCAACTTTGTTTGGTTATCCTTCACTATGCTTCAATGTGTTTGTCAAAGCTACCTCTTTCTCATTAGGCTACTTAGTTGCTATGCTAAATTTGGATAACTCTTCTTGGAGTAGGTCTACTTGTCCAAGTATTGCTAGTGTATCCAACATTGATATATTCACATGAGCCTTTTTCATCTGCTCTATAATGTTAGTTAAAGAGACACTAACCTTAGCTTGTTGACTAATAAGAAGAGTGTTTCTTATAACTTGAGAATTCTAAGGTGTGAAAGATTTCTTATAATTCTAAATTATTTGATCTACTTGTGTATTTGGGACTAAATTAGACATACTTTCCCTTTGGGATGTTTGAAATCTCATTAATGGGCCATCACCAACCCCTTAAACCTCTTCAATCACTTTTTTCTTTGACCTTGTGTTTGCAGCTATAGGATTTGAGTCTTTTCTTGATTTCCCTTGGTAATTCACAACACATGAGTCATCTTTATATCAATTGACTAAATTAATCTCCACTTGAGAACTCTCTTCATTGTTCTCTCCTCCATTAGGTACCTCAACTTGAGTCATGGCTGGCATTATTCCAAAATTTGCCATGAATCTTGATTGAAGGACTCATTGATATAGTTAGATGGATCATGATATTGATCCCATTGAGGCTAAACCTAATGATATTTATCAAGGTTCTTTTGAGTAGGCATTAATGATTTTGAGGTGGACAGAATATTGGGATTATAACCATTATATGATTTTACTTGAACTAGCTACCCTTGACCTTGAAGATGACTTTGAAAGGGTGGTTTATCACCTTGATAGTTTGGATAGGACTGATTGTGTTGATAGTGGCTTTGGAAAGGTCTTACTTGATACTATTGTATGATCATTTTGATGCCTAAAATCTCTTGCTCAATATCCCTCACTCTTTTTGCCTCATTAGATTTACTTGACTGACTAGGGGCAGTTGGCTTATATTTTAGTGTAGGGATGGGAGTAAAAACAAGTGTAGAGGTTTGTAAATCAATGAATAGAGTCATAGGGGGTCTTGAAACAATATTCCTATCCTAAATAAAATAACTCTCAACCCTAATTTATACTTCATAGGCATTAGGCAATGTATTCCCTCCCATAGATTGTACCATCATATAAATATCATTATCAAAAGCCTTAATATAATAAAGGAAAAAATGATGTGTAGTAGGTCTTACCAATATTGGGATCCTATCCCATGTATTCTAGAACCTTGTGTTGAAGTCTTGAGTAGCTTATTGAGGTGCTCTCCTTATGTTGGTCACCTGCTTAGTCAATGACAAGTTGTCACTCTTGTCCTCAAACCTTCTACTTAAAGCATCACCTAATTCATCCCATGTGGTGATAGATTTAGGAGCCAAAGTACCATACCAATCAAGAACCTTCCCCTTAAAATAAATAACCAACCACCTAAGGGTTATATTCTCCTCAATGATGTGATATATATTGCAGAAGTTGGCAATATTTATCATGTGTTCAATAGGGGTAATGGTAGTATCACCTATATTTGAGGGAACACTTTTGAGGGAAGATATGGGAATGCCATCATAATGGTAAAGTCTTAGAGGTCTATATCCATTGAAATAAATAAAAGATAGGTTCCTTTCCATGATAACTTTAGTATTTTTTAAGATTGGGCTAATCAAAAACTTTTTTATAGATCTATGAGCAAGGTATGATCTTCTTGGGTAAGGATGGGTATTATCAAATATGTATGCTTTGACTAAATAGTAAGGAAGCTCTTGGAAATCAAAAGGAATGCCTTTATTATGAGATATTGTTCTTACATTAGCCATGAAACAATGTACTAATATGCCACCAAGATTCAATTATTGGAGTAGATAGATACTACAAGAAGTAGACTATTACAACCTCTTTATTGTTAAGGCCAACATCCACCCTGCACAACCTACTTGGACCACATGTCCCACTGGGCATGTAAAAACTTTTATAGCCCAAATTTTCATCTTAGAGAAGTAAATCAGACCTTCTCAAATTTTCTATAACATGGAACTATCTCTAAACATATGTAGACTACTACAAGAGATAAATCTATAAATTATGGGTTAGCTTCCTTGATCTATCTATTTAGGCTCTTAACTACACTAGTCTAATCACTTATTGGGGGTGAAAAGGGAAGAAGGGATAATAAAATTAACCTACACTAATGGAGGTGATACACCAAGGATATCTCCAAAAACATACTTGAAACTTTTACTATGAAGATAGATTGCTAAAACTGAGCTCAAGTCAAGGTTCTTATAACATTAGTATTTATACATGGAGGTAGATTGTCATGCATTTACAAAGGTGGGTGAATAGGAATTATAATATTAAACACTAATGATCTCATTCACACTTAAAATACACCTAACAAACATTTACAATTCATTAGACCTATTAGAAGAAATGTTACTCACACAATGAATACAAGAGAAAAATGGAAGCAAGGAGAAATAATCATCACGTGTCATCTAAATAGACTACTTTAAATACTTAGGAAAATTTTTTGGAGACTAAACCAATTTAATAACTTTATTTAAACAAAAAATAAGATTTCAAAATAGTAGGGCTTTTCCATACCAATTATGGATAGTTTACAATGCGAAAATGGCTTCAATATATATAAAAATAGGAGAAGAGAGAGGAGTGATGTTGAAGAGTCACAATTCCAAGTGTCAAGTATTTAAGAATAGTTACAATTCAAGAAAATAAGTTATATAAAAAATCATGAGGTTTTCTTAGACAAGTGTTTATCTAAAACATGACATCTTCCTCAAGTTAGCATAGGGACACTTCATTATCCTTCTTGAAATCATTTTATTGATGAGGAGTCCACTTATCTATCTTGAAATTCCTTGAAATTCATTGAAACATGTATAATAACTTGATAAGGTGAAAACATGATTTGTTTAGGTCATTATGTACCCCTATAACTGATGATCTTCTCTTTTCTACTTGTTGTTCACTTCCTTGTAGCTACTCACTAGCCCTCTAGGCCTAAACTCTCACAATTGTCACTAGGATGAACTGCATATGCTCAAGAGATTTCATTACAGATATGTGAGAAATGTTTTCATAACTTATTTGTATTCTATTCTATCATATAGGCCTCAAAAGAACTAAAAATCACACTTCTCATCTCTAACCTAGCAGTCACCTTACTTTTCACTATTCTATTTGAGACTATCTACAATAATTAGATTATAAAATGAGTTATAATATATTAATAAGGTGATAATGGGGTTTGAGGAGTTATAATACATCTCCACACATATTACACCATTAATTTCACCTATTTATTCCCTTCTCAATCTTTAAATTACCTCAAATCCTGTACAAAACACAAAATTTTAATCATCCATACAAGTGATGGTACAAAAACATTAAATGGTGAGGAGCTTGAGAGATTGAAAATTAGGTTAAAATCAATTTATATATTAATTTACCCCTTATGGATGCATTATTATTCATATCTTTCTCATTGGGCTCTAATGAGGGGTTTAGGAGGGTTTTAGGTCATCAAGGTTCTTAGCAATGGTTCATAAAGGTTAGGCCCCTATAATTTGAACCAATGTCAATGGTTTCAAGTTAATGAAATCCCTTAACTCTCCCTAATTTATCAATATCCCATGCATCTCATCCATATATATGTGAGTGAAAGAAGTTGCTTCTCAAGCAACTAACTTGCATTTTGGACACCCTAAGATTAATTGAGGCCAAAAATGGCCAACCTAAGTTGTTATCTATAAACCAATGAATCTCATCAACTCTCTACTATAACATGAAATCTATCACATTTCTTGGGAAGATCACATGAGAATAGGACTACATTGGAAGCCATGAGGTTCATGTTTAGTTCTAGGATTCAAAGGCATATACTAGGTTTTCTGAGTATGTGACCACCTATGAGTGGTCACAGTGGATATAAGACCTTCTAAAAACTAATTAATATTAAATTAAATCTTACACATCATCCCACAATTCATTTTTACTCTACCATTCATCTTTTCACCATCAACATACTAGGTGTGCAAGTTACATTGCTTGTGGAGTGCTTCAGGTCTGAGATAAAAAAAATGAGCACTTCCACTATTAGTCTAACCTAAAGGAGACCATGGGATCATATTTTAACTCATGATGAATCCTTATACTAATTTTCAAATCCTAACCATTCTTATAGATCCCTCAACACTTCAAATTCTCAAGACTAACTTCTAGGTCTGTGACTATGTGTAGGGTTTTGATAGGGATTAAGAACCTTTAGCTATGACTATCTATATTAATCCTTGAATCTATAAATCATATGGAAATGTGATATTAACTCTTTGAGAGTGATTTATACATGATCATCTTCAACTTATACCTCTACCTACCAACCAAATCTGCATCACTCATTTGATTGAGGTTAGTTTATCTCCTGAATTAGACTGCTGGTGTTTATTAGGTGAATCAAGAGATTATTGTAGATGATGATACATGTTTTAGCACTTTAATTCATGATTTTTATTTCTTATGAGGTTACTAGGGCCATATCATACTTGAAAATATTCATTTCTACTTTGATACCATGCAATTATCCCCCTTTACCATCAATGCACTAGGTGTTACTTGCAAGTTATATTGCTCCAGGTTCATTTTGGCCTAATGACATTGTATTTATTTGATAAATTCCATTAGAAACTTTATTGAGTTGAAAACCTATTCAAACATAATTCTCTCTTGAATTAACAACCTCCTTTTTTGTCAAGATGTGACCTCTCTATTTAGGCTACAAGAATGAAACTACTAGGCTTGCCTAGAACTCATAGACCTTCTATGGAGAATAATATTTTTTTGAATAAATTAAGGTAAATCATCCCATTTGAAACTTTTTTCAACTATATAGCTTTCACTTAGGTTTGGCTATAGGTAATGGTCTCATGACTCACATAGTGATCTTCCCCTTATTCATGAATTTGTTTAAAGTGCCAAAATAGGCTCAAATGCTTCCAAACATGCTTTGGTCCCTCTTTTAGTTCTAGACATAAATGGGTTTCTAGTAGCAACATGTAAGTGTCTATTTCAAGGCTAATTGACTATATCAAGTGTCCTAGACCTTACTTTCCATCCATGATCCTCTTAACTACAAACCTTCAATGGAGAATATGACCAACCATGCTTTGAGGGGTTGAAAACAAGTGTGTCACTCTTGACTTGAAGCCACTCACATAAAAATGAACTTTGCAACTATCAAAAAACTATTTTGAAGACCACTGATATTCACTTCTAACACAGTGAGATGCTTTTGCTTACCTTCCATGGCCACATGTACCAAACCAATTTTAAACCAACATGACATGGTGGATATGCTCTGCAAGTCTACACACATTATTTATTTCACACAGACCAATCTCCATAGTGTAGCTTGATGAGAAAAACTGAGCTATTGGGATTATATAGGTAGTTTGGAGGTACTAAAAATATTAATGATTTTTCATAAAGCATAAGTGAAAAATCCTATAACTATGACCATGAAATCAAATCTCACAAGTACACCTAACATCCACCAAGTTCACTCACTCCAACTCTTCTTCTCCAATCCATACCAAATGAAAATTTTTGACCCTTTTTGAGTTGTCCAAATGAGTGATAGGAGAGAGAAACCAATTTTTATCAAATTTGGATTTATTGAAGTCACTTGAGCCTAGAAACTACTTGTGAGGATATTAAGACACCTTCTTGAAGCATTTACATGTGCTATATGAGTCATCCTAGTCCGTATAACCATCTAAGACTGACCTTTTGCAAATGATCTTCTTATTTTTACATTTAACCTATAATGTTTTAGTTTCAAAGCCTTTATCTGACATTCTCTGACATATGGTACATTATATTACTTCTTGAAATGTTTATCCTTTTGTGAAAAATGTACAATTCCTTAAAATGACCAAAAAGGTGGCATAAAAAGATAATAAGACAAAATAGACAAGTATGACAAAATTTGAACATATTATGTGACCCTCAAAGTATGAGTTGACCTCATTTAGGACCATAGTGCCCATTTTAAAACCTATGAGACCTTATGTAAAGTTTGAACATGCAGGAGGGTTGATCCAAATTGACCTAGGGTATAACTTTAGTCAACAAGAATTTCATTGTAGATAACCCAGTGATAAAATCCATGCTAATAAATTCCCATGGTCTGAATGGTACCAATATATGTGTGTAAATTATTAGCTTCCTATTCATGGGATTATAAATTCAACACACAATGAAATACATTATGTGGCACTCCATGTCTATGTGTATATGTAGCCAGTATAAGTGCAATTATAATGTAACTAGATTCTTTATCATGCTAAATTGTCCTAATGTCTTCACATAGTGAATATCCCATATGATTATTTGGTGAGGTGCATCACTAAAAACAAAAATACACTTGATCCTATATATAATTTAGTTAAATGAGTAAAATTCATGATTTTTTACTTTACATGAAGATAGTGTAAGTTTATACAAAGTTTTGATCAGCTAAGTGCAAAGATATTGAGTTTGTGAAGTTATGGCCACACATATGTAGCATTATGATGAGCATATGAACTAGTAGTGGGATAACCCAATAGGATTCCTTTTTATCCTTCCCTATCTTTTTATTAATCACAAGATGGAATTGATACATGTAAGTCATTAATTTCATGTGGCATGCATTCTCCAGTTTACTTTGTGTATGTAGGAACTAAAGTGGCTTATGATTGTAAGAAATAAATTTATACTTACCTAATATTTACATTGATTAAATTATTACACAATAATGTACCATTATATTTCATAGGTGGATTACTTTTACATAGTGTTGTTGAATGTTTTAGAAAGGTGTGTGACTTGATGCTAATGTTGTATGAGTATTAAATTGAGTACATAGTCAAATGCATAGGTGTGAATTTGAGGAATGGGAAATGTTGGGAATTATGAGTACAAGAACTTCACAAAGCAATTTTTTAAGTTCCTTAAAATTGTGTTGTTGAGCACTATTCCACTAAAACTTGGCCTTTACATGTGTTATCTTGCTAAGCAGCCAAAAGATGTGTGAGAAACCAAAGATGAACATCTAGTAGAAGTTTTCAAGTCCAAAATAACTCAATTATGTGAGATTACATGGAGTTGGTTAATCCTGGACCACTTTGATAGTTTATGGGTCTATAGGGATTCTTGCATGGTCTATGATGTAGCCTAAGTAATGGATATACACAACACCAAATTTACACTTTTTAAAGTTGGACTATAACTTATGTTGATGTAAGGTGTATAAGATGCACATGATCTGTTCCACATGTTAATTCCAAGTCTTACTAAAGAAGAGAATGTCATCTAGGTATATGATGACAAAGGAGTTGAGGAAAGGTCTAATTAAATCATCCATCAAACACATGAAATTGGCTAGTGTGTTGGTTAGGTTGAAAAGCGTAACCAACCATTCATAAAATTCATCTCATGTCTTGAAGGATATCTTCTATATGTCTTTAGGAAGGACTAAAACCTAATGATAAATTGAATTCAAGTTGATCATGGTGAAGTAATGTGCACCTATGAGCTATTCCAAGAGGTCATGAATGCAAGGTAGTGGATACCGATTATTCACCATGATCTTTTTGAGTGTGCAATAGTCTATACAGATTAGTGATGACCCATCTTTATTGGGTATGAGGACTATCACAATATATAAATGAGAAGAGATAGGCTTGATATTGCCTTGATTGATGGGTTCTTATATTTGGCACCAAATTTCATCATTTTCCCAAACCAAGTTTTGATACATAGGGTTATTTCAGAAGAGGTATCTATGAACCAAATAAATGTGGTGATTTACTATGCAGTGTGTTGGAAGGCCTTTAGACTCTTTGAAAACATCATCATGTTGTTGTCATAACTTTTAAAACTCTCATTATTGTAACATTGAGTAGGTGGTGCATAATTCCAAATCCTATTTTATCTCACATGCAAGTGTATCAGGAAAAAACATGAGTAACACAAATATGGTCTTAGGTGAGAACAATAAAATGTCAAATAATAGAAGCTATATTTGTAGGAATAGTCAAACATTGTAGCTTAGCTTGTTATGTATCTTCATGGTCATACAAATATGACCTCCATATCAAGATGCCATAGACCTCCAAATGTATGATGTCACTAGTGATAATGTCTTCCATAGGCTTGACTTTGTATTAGAAGATGCATTATTATAAGACCTATAGATCCTTACCCTATTAAATCCACCCCAATGAGTATGGCTTGGGATGCAAATCCAAGGTGTTGTACGGTGGACTACATGATAATTTTATTATGGATGTCATTTTTAATAATGACATGAAGAGATTTACCCTTCACCTAGAACTTGGTGTGAGATAGGTATTCATGATCCTCAAAGGTGTCTATTAAAGTGGTGCTAGTGTTCAGATCGGTCACATCTAGATAAATGTTATCCATTGGGTGGGACCTGATGTAGACTACAAGGATTATTATATGTGGCTTTAAAAGTCATCATAGGTGTGTCGATGATGATGATGGCATTACTTGTCACCAAAATTATTCTTATTATGTCTGAAGTAGAAGGCACATGAGCCTTTGAGTTCTATGTAGTCTTCTTAGGTTGTTCCCCTTTATTATAAGTTCTTTGATTATATACAGAAGGTTGTGATGAGGAATTTTACTATGGTTTACCATTGCACATAGTGTTGGATGAAGAGGTGAGATGCTACCTCATATTTTCTTTATATTCGATCTTGGTAGTGTTGCGATAAAATTTCCCTAAAGTGTCAGAAGTCAATAATTCCATCTTTGCATGATATAAGGTGAGAGTCTTATGATGTAATATATCACCTTATGTTTTTCACTCAAATTATCTCGAAGGCATGCCAAATATTTTTGGAATGTGTTTGTTTAGTCTTCCACTAATTAATCTTTGTGTTGGCATAATTATTGGAACTTGATGTATTCATCCTCAAAGTGACAAAAAAGGTAGTATTCCTTCTTCAACACAATGAAAAATGTATTTCAAGACTTAATTTTAACAAACTATGGCACAATGGGCATGATAAAGTTATTCCACTATTGAACCACCAGTATGGACATATTTAAAAATATGAAGGTGATCATCTTAGCATCAACAAAATTATGGACTAAGAAGTATGCCTCGAGCTATAGAATGTAGGCATCCAATGATTTGGTGTTGAAATTGAATTTGAATAAAGAGATGGTGAGATTGACATATAATTTGAATGGGTTGGTTGCTAAAACCATTTTTGAGGAGGTTAAAAAGGTATCAGGTTGAATTACATCATCAACTCTCATAATTAACCCAAACATTCAGTGTGATGTGCCTCCAATGCATCACTAATGATCATTTCAATTTTAGGGGTTGACTCACATTGATTATGGGCATCAACCATCTTAATTTTTCTTTGAAATTTCTTTTGGTAGTATAAAATATATCCAAATTATATAACTTATTTCTCTCATTGTGTTCACATGTTTACATGCATAGAAGAGAGTTATGTTCTAATACCTCTGTTATGCACAATGGGACCAAGGACCAAGTTTGTGGGGGATATTTTTTAGATAATATTTGAAGTGATAAGTGTGAATGAACATAGGTGTTAATAAATAATAATTACACACACATTCAAATAGATCAAAAGTATTATATTACATAAATGTAATTTTTATTCAATCTGAACAAATAGGGAAATGGTAAAATGTTATACAGTGTGTGTATGATAGAGTAGATACATAGAGCATAAAATATATCAATATAAAATTTTAAGGCATAAAACCTTGGATATATGCATATCATACATATTTATACATGTAATACAATAAGCAAACACAACTATAATTGGTTACAAGGAAGACAATTACGAGTCATTCCATCTTCCTTATTGGGTGATGATAGAGCTTCTAGTTATATGATAAATAATTGTCCAAATTAATAACTGATAGATTCTAGGTTGGGGATTGCCACTTGGTATTCCACTTTGTTAGAGAATTCTCATACTTAGATGTGTTGCGGTTGAGTCAGCTATAGTTTCATGATTCTATGAGCAAGTGCTAATGAGGCACATGAGACTTTGAGTGATCTTGGTTCAGAGGAGTGCAAAGGACTGTGAATTGGTGTGAGTTATGAAAATGAGTATAAAAATAAGTGAGATACTTGTGTGTGATATGAATAGTAATTTTAGTATGGAGTGTTTAGGATTACATAGCAGGTGTGAGTGTGCTATGGGAAGGTAAAGGAGGTCTCTACATGGTGTAGGAGCTACACATGGATCACTGATCTTAGTGATAGGTATGTAAATTAAGAAGAATAAGGTAGATTTTATTAGTGTTCAATAGTTTATAGATGTCTATTAGATAAGTGCCATGTCTATTTTAAATGATACATTTATTTGTTTATATATAAATCCAATTTAATAATTCCTCATATCACTAAACATTAGGATTATGGATCGACTCTAAGGATATATTTGATTTTATAAAATAGACATTGTTGGGAGAAGGTTAGTTCTAACCATGTAGGTCAGTATCTTTTAGTGGTAACCATTGTAATAGAACCAACCTATGTATAGGTAGACTAAATTGAGAGTTTTGAGATGTCTATGCATGATATTCAACATATTTGAAATAGATAGTGACATTCTTGTAAGGGTATACCAATAAAATGAAATAATTGACTCATAAAATATCATGCAAGTGTGAGAGGATGGAGAATTAGGACCTTATTTAAGTGATCAATTCATGTGTGGTAAATATGTGTCAACATTATCATTGTCAAGTATTGAAGACAAGATTTTAGTATTTATAATCTTTAATTTAGATATTAAGATATGAAATTACAACCATACATAAAAAAGTAAAATATTGAAATTGATTGCAATGATTTGACAAGTGGCATAAGATAAATAAATTAAATACAACAAAAGTATGAGTACTTAATTTTTTAGATGATTATCTATTATGTTTGTATTCTAGAAGTGGATATCATCTAAAAGTAGGCTTGTGATTTGTTTGGTTTATGAATTGTATCTATGTATGTGTATGGTTAGTTGTGATGATCTAGGTTAGTATCACCTGTCAATACTGACATGTTATGGTCAATATTAAATTGTGAAAAAATTAGGGATTATGAACATATGGTCACCTTCAATAATTTATATATGCTTTGTATGTTTTATCCCAAACCCTGATGACATGAAAAACTCCAAAAAAAGTCTCTTTTACTTTAAAAACATAAGAGTGTTATTGACGATTAAAAACCTATAAAATCTGGGAAAGTGTAATGGGATGAGCTAAACCTAATCACCTATGTTTTATGATTTAATTTTTCCTACATATTTGATACTCAGATGATAGAAACCAAGCCACACATAGTTCTCCCACCTAGTGTGATTTTATAATTATGTTCCTTTGTTATATGTATGCAACTAATGATTTAGATTTGATACCTGAAAATGCTTGATTTGACTTGGATTTAATGTACCTCATATTCCTCTTATGACTGTTAGTAGTGATAAAATCATAATTTTTGAAGAATAGGGAACATTTTATCAATGTGTAGTAGTGTATAAATGTGTACCAAATTAGTGGTAGTCCTTTTGAATGAGACCTTTTTTTTATATGTGAGTATAATTGGCTAATGTATCACACCAATGATATGATAGGTAAATGGGATGACCCTAAGGAGATTCTTGATTTTAAAAATTAGCCATTATTGGGAGAGGGTCATTTCTAACAGATCAAATTAGTACTAAATGGTGATACTTATCTAAATTGATAGAACTGACATGTGTACAAGTGGATTAAACTAAATATCTAGAGATGTCTATGTAAGATATTAAGTTTAAAACATATAGTTAGGTTTGTGTACACATGTAACAACATAATAAAAGGGTGAAATTCATAAGATAACACATATGGTTGTGATAGAATGGAATATTAGGACTATGTTTGTGTGCTCATTTCATGCATGGTAAATGTGTGTGAAGCATTTCATTTTCATGTACTTAATACTATAATTTATTATCTATGTTATGTAACCACCAAATCTAACCTTAGATTTAAAAAATGTTTATAATGGGGAAAAAATCACATAATATGGAAAAATGAGTCTTCAAATATGAAATACATGTATGTTGAAGAAATATACTTAAAGGCTAGAGAGAATAATGTGGAGTGATAAATGTCATAAAAATATTTGAATATACATAAGTGGACCAAGTATGCAAAGAAGGATAAAATGCACTATGAAAACTAAGTTTTTATTAGGTGTTTACATAATTTACCTAATTTGATGTGTATATGTGAGTGAATGGATCTATGAATAGTACATTCATGGTACAACTAGTTATATGATTAAGTATAATTCAAGTGAAAAAGCCTCAATTGTTTGTCATAATTATGGTGGAAAAACTACAGTTTTACTTTACATAGATAATGATTGTGTAATAGATATATACAATATCACATCAACCATAGGATAAATCTATCATATTGGGGCAAGTCACTTAACTCAATCTTGTAAGAAATTGACTATTATTTATTTTTATACTATGTAATATGATTGAAATGGAGCTATCACTTTCATTCATGAGTTAGTTTTGATTCAATGCATGTTTTATGAGTTTGAATTTTCATGTACCTAGCCCACAATGTTTTGGTATGATAATCAAAGTTGTATTCAAATTTCTCAAAACCTAGTGGAACACTAATGCACAAACCACATTGAAATTCCTATACATTATATATAGAGACTAATTTAGGATAAGGTAGTTAATCTAAAATATTATTAGAAAGATGAAAACTATGCACAAATATTCACAACTCTCTTGATTGATGCCCCATTTTTAAAACTTAGTTAACTTTTGGTTTTGGGAGTGAAGGAAGGTGTCATCAATTGAGAATTTTTTAGTGATTTCTCCATCCTTACATTTATAAAATTACAACTTAATGGGGATGATGGTATATCTAAGAATACCTATTTTTTTATGGTTTAAGATGCACTTGTAATATAATTCATATAAGTACTAATTAGTGGAACCTCATCTTTAGCTCATCATTCGAGAATATTATCAATTAAGTATTTACTTAATTAACTTATGCTATAATAGGTTAGTCTTATGTCTAAGAAGACTTTTTATAAAAATAACCAATCTTCGAAACCTTAACCCTAACCTTATCCTTCTTTATTACCTATATAAAAGCATATAGGACTCATGAGTATGGTACATTATAGATGAGATTTATTATTTTTTATACTAGAAAATTTAGGCTAGAGATTTAATCTAAAGAGGTTGTCATGTTTCATAGGATAAATCTATGTATTGTCTTTCCTCAAAATTTCATTATATTTATACATATTGTGTTTATTATAGCTTTTGTCTTATGTAATATACAATGATTCTAGAACCACTTTGTATACAAAGAAAAATGCAACTGACCCATTAATCAATTCTAGCTCAGATAAGATAAATCCTACTTACACTTTTATTTGTTGATACAGTAGAAATTTTGGGTCATGATTAATATGGATCTTATAGACCTAACCAAAGGATCTCTTACCACAATAACATCAACAGAGAGGGTTCTAAAGCCTTGAGTCAAGTAAAACTATGCAATAACCCTAGCTAGGTCCTATGTTTTCATATTCACTAATTATATGCAAAGTAAATTAAAATATAATTAATTGATCACCAAATATTATGGCACAAAATAGGGGTAATAAACATAAAATTAAACATGCATAGAATAATTATAATTAAGCTATGTATAGGTATAATCCTAATGCATAGAGAGAGAAATATAATCATGACAACATGATTGAATGAATCACCTAGCATAAAATAAAAGATAAATTTTGTAATCCCTTGACATGTTTCATGGGAATGAAATTTATCACCATGAAACAAATAAAATTTATTAGGATCATTATTGGGCTATTAGGATATGTGATTGGTTTAGAAGGCACTAAAATTTGTTTCATTTGTTGCATGGTTAACAATGTATGGGAAGGTTGGGGATTTTTTGCTTTGTATACTCATAGTTTTGGTTAAGGAGGATTGTCAGTTATTACATTGGTTGAATGTTGGAAATATCCATTTATTTTTTTAGTGTTAGGTTAAAACTATTTCATTAAAAAATCTTGACTCTTAGCTTGGTCAAGAGCATTATTTAAAGTTTACAGAGAGAAAGTTCAAACCTTGTATTGGAGTGTAGGTGTTAAGGCCATTATGAAAATTTTAAACAAGTTGTCATCAATCATGTTGTGATCAAATTTATGATCCAAATATTTCCATCATTTGATAAAATCATGAATTGATTTGGTAGAATATTGCTTATCATTAATTAAATGACTAAGATAATTTTTTGGAAGATCATTATGTTGGAATTATTTAACTAAAGGATTGACTAAATCCTCAATTTTCCATATAGACTATTGCCAAATTTGGTTATACTATTCTAATGCATTGATGGTGAAGGTTTTAACTAAAAGTTTAGTAGTGGTGAAGGTATTATACTGGATCCATTCCTTATAAATATTACTGAATGCATTGAGAAAATATGCAGAGTCTTTAGTCCCATCATATTTAATATCTGAAGATATATTACCAATATCAATAGATATAATGGAGGATAAAGGATTATTTTGAATGTGTTGAAGCATATTATTATGCATGATAGGTTTGGGAATAACATTAACTGTAACATATTTAAGAGGTGGAAGATAAAATTTTGATTATTTTGGGAAAAAAGAATGGGAGGTTGGTTATCCATGTTTATCAAATGATGTTGTAGTTGCATCATTTGAAAGGTGTTATATGTTTGTATGATGTTTATTTATTTTAATATTTATGTAATAATTTTATTATAATAAATTGGTGGGTTAGTTTTGGTAAGATAATTCTCCAAATTGGTATTAGGGGAAGGATTTCTAGTGCCAGATGTCTAGTAGATGGGTTATTGGTATTAAAAACGTTTCATGTGGGGTTATTTGTTAGGCTAGTGTCAATTACCCCCACATTATGGTAAGATGTTTGAAGGTGATAATTATTTTGATAATTATGAAAAGGATATGATCCACCAATCTCATTTATTTGAGTGATTTGAATTATATTATAATCAAAAGATAAGGGAGGAGAAAAGGTGCTCCAAGAGTGAGGATCCTCTTAGGTAGAGAAGGTAGGAATAAAAAAACATTCTATATAATGCCTAAATGGATTCAATTTTTTTTAAAATATTATGATAGGGGATTTCATGATGCTTGAAGATAAAATCTAAAATCAAGAAGAAAGAAAGAAAAATAGGGATAGAGTTAGCCACACACAGAATAATATCGGCCAACAGGTGCAAAATTAACTAGGTCAACAGAGTTTTATAACACAAGAGATAGAACATGGAACAGAGAGATGTAGTCATGTAGGTCAATTTTGTATTTCTAGATAGGAAACAAACCATATGAAAAAAATAACATAGTTGAATAGATCAAATGTGTATTTTAAGATAGGAAATATAATAGGCTAATAAGATACACAGTTAGATAGGTTGACTATGTACTCTAGGAAAGTAAGATTAACAATATATAAGAGACTATGTTGATAGGGATGACAATTTTATAAAAATAGTGATTTTTTTGCAAGATAATAGCTAAGAAAATAAAATGAAGCAAACAATCAATTGGATTAATGTGATTGATCCAATTGTAACATACAACACAAACCTTGCACTAATGCTGGCTAATTTAAGTTTTGCAATGCAAAATACAATGATCAAATAACAAGCATCAACTTGAATGTAAATTATAACTAATTGGTCATTCTTGAATGTTGTTAAGTTATAATAAATTTTAAAATTAATGTGATGGGAAGTTGGTTGTAATAAGGAACTAGAAATCAATCTATGGATAGTTTTAGGTAATTTAGGCTAAAAAGGATCTATATTGGTGATAGTACTAGCTTAGTATTAGGGTCTACCCCCTTGCTTCACAATCCTATAGAGATAAGGGTGGTGGATGATTTTTCAATATATACCATCAACCACATATTTATACTTCACCTAAAAACCAAGTTGGATTTTTCCTTGGTGATGAAATCTAAGTAGGTAGACCTTAGGAAGAAAAATGTTTAATGTTTTTTTTGTGTTAAGTGATTTAGAAGTGTGTGTAAAAGAGAAAACAATGTGACTAAAAAATAAATTAAAAAACCACCTAATTAATCTATGTTTGTTACTCTAAGAATGCAAGTAACTAAAATGAAAAGTGAACTAATTAATAACAAGATAGGTTAATTCCTTTAATTTTGAAGAGTACAAAGTCGGTTCAGGTGACACTATATGCCAAAAATATAGAATAGAGTTAACAAGGTCACTACTATTCTATGAAAACAAGATCTAGAAGAACATAATCGAATAGGTTGACTATGTATTCTAGATAAAAGATAAACTACAAAAATGTGTTGAGTTAGTTAACCTATTTTACTATAGGGTTGTAGTTTTATAGACTAAAAAATTGTGAAAATAAAAACTATAAATAAAAAATTGAAATGATAGAGAAGGTAAGAATGAACCTTGGTGATTTTTAATATGTTTAGTTTGAAAAATTTATGTTATGGTACTCAAGTGCTGACTTTAATATTTAAAGAATAGAGTCAACTAGGTTGATGGAGTTTGCACAACCTATATTCTAACAGAATTTTTAAACAGAGTCAACTGGATCGAATATGTCTACAAACCTATATGATGAAAAATAAGAAATATGAATAGAGTTGATTGACTTGACTATGTATATAATATTATAACTGAAGAAGAAGATTGGGTCAAGTTGAATGATCTAGTCACTTATATTTAGAGAATACATGTGCAAACAAAATAGAGTAATTTTGGAGAGACTGTGTTAAACTTGCACACAAATTGTTAGAACTATACCAACAAGTTTGATACAATATTATAAAAATAAAAATATATAATATGATGATAAAATGAATGCATGAAAGAAAACCTAAAAGGTATTGATTCACATCAGGCTCACTAAAATGTATACAAAGGACAATATAATTGACCTATTAATCAATCCTCACTTAGAGAAGATAAAACCTATTTACACTTCCATTTGTTGATATATTAGATATTCAGGGTCATGAATAAGATGGATTTGATAGGCCTAACTAAGGGATCTCTTACCACAATAACATCACTAGATAGGGTTCAAAATCCTCTAGTCAAGTAACACTATGCAATAACCCTAACTAGGTCCTCTATTCTCATATTTACTAAGTATATGCAAAGTAAATTAAAATCTAATCTAGTGCTCAAGAAATATTGTGGCACAAAATGGGGGAAATAAACATATATGTAAACATGCATAAAATAATTCTAACTAAGCTATGTATAGATATAACCTTAATGCATGGAGAGATCAATATGTTCAAAAGCCATTACTTATGCTACTTCTACCTACTAAAATATAGGAATAAAGTTAGAGGTACTTACCTTGAAGATAAACTCATCAAGACTCAATCTCTCCATTTACCAAAGGTGCTTCACAAGAGGTTGTTGTGTATTATTGAAGAAGCTAAGGATGGATAATGGACTATAGCCAATGACCTATTAATGAATCTCAAGCTTTTACAACATAAAGTTTTTCCCTCCAAGTGTAAAACCTTAAGCAATAACTCCTTAATTAGAATGGTTGAAGAGTAAATTATAAAGAAGTGAAAATGAATAATTAACTCTATTTTCTCATTAAGAAATGGAAAAATGAATGTGTATATAAAGATGAGTCTAACCCTAAACCTTTTCGAAAGTTTAGCTGATAGGGTCAGCCCAATTCAACTTTATATAATTATTTGATAAATACAAGTTAGGTCCCATTCTAGGTCAGTCAGGGCCAACCTAGACCTATAACATGCAAATATAAATTAAAATATAGGGTTGTCCTAGGCTGACATTATTTTGTAAATGTCAAAAGGGGTTTTAGGCTTAGGAAGGGGATAAGTAAGGTGGTGGATTTCTTGGAGAAGTGTGTAAATTAGGTGTCAAAGATTGGAAGTGTATAGGAGAATATTTTGTAGCTAGTAAGTGGTGGTATATGGGACAAAAATATTGTGAAGAAGTAATGGTTTGCGCACCCCTTTCCCGATGTACCCTTTAAGGCATGCACTCAAAGAGATTGAGACTCGATGGGTTCTTGAAAGAGAAATCATAAATAATTAATAAAATTTGAAAATATTATGTATACAAACTCTAGTAATTTAATATTATCTTAGTTTCTAAGTGAGCCCCTTAATCAAAATCTATGTTTTGATCTTTAAATTCTTTCAATATGTTCATTACTTAATCTATTTCAACAGGGCTTTAGATGACATGTTTGATAAAATATTCAATATTCTCACCCCTTTATTTTTCATGTAACCAAGAATGTTTATCAATATCAACTTCACATGTATTATAATTTTAGATCCATTCACAATATTATCATTCAAAATCACAATATTCCCATCATTTACAACACAAATTAATTTCTTGTAGAAATACTAGCTATCTTTTGAGATTCTAATTTATTTTTAAAGTTATATCTAGATTTAACTGAAAGGAATTTTAATAAAGTCAATAAGTTCATATTTAAAATGAAATTTCATAGTTGGGTCCTTAGGTTTAGTCAATTTTGGAGGTCAATAGAAATCAAACATTAAATATACACACTTTGTAATTATCCTATGGTTTAATTTTTGTAGAAATTGTTTTTGGGATTTAAAATAAAAATTGGATGGTGGAGTTATTAGGTCTAAGATATGGAATAGAATAAACATTATAATTAGATAAATTAATATTTTTTCCTAATATAAATAAATATTTAGTTATATAAGAGGCATAAGAGAGTGTAATTTCACAAAAATATAATATGGATAAAGGAATTTTAACATGAATATCTAATTAATTTTGAATAGGTTATATATATGCTTAGCTAATTAAATATAAAACTAGAGAAGAGTGATTATGGAAGGTTTATAGCCATATCTATTTTATTCATGAATTGCTACAAGTTGTCAAAATATAAAAGAGAATGTGCATCCAAAAATTACAAAGATTTGATTATGAATTTTAGTAATGAACATAGAAGTCTTTAAGGCATGTCACTCCCTCCCAAGACAATGTGTAGAACATTATATTCCCTAGAAAAATTGAAGGCTTTTTCAAAACAACTTGAAGACTCTATTTTCCCGATCCTAATGGTAAAATAGAGAATTAAAAAGTTGTCTTGATATTTTTAGACGCCTCAAAAATAAGAATATATAAACCAAGAGACCTTAATAATTAGAATTTTTTTGAATAACATGCAAAATCAATGGAATAAAGTGTGTATCTAACTTTAACATGTGTATTTTAATGAATTCTCTAATAATTATTTGATTTTCTTTAGACTAATCTTAAGCACTCAACAATTTTTTGGTGTAATGATATGGGTACTTATTAATAACTGAGAATGAATGTCTAACTATAAATACATTTAAAAAATTATTAACTCCCAAGCAGATATCAAACAGTGAAAATAGAGAATAGGAAGAATTAAGGTATGAATCCTAATTGCATCTTTATGGATATTTAATTTATGGTAAGCATATTGTTAGAGCAACCATTATTTGTAGGTCTCTCAAGAGCCACACAACATGAGAAATAAACGAGGGAAGTTGGATATGTCATATGTTTTTAATGATATTCAATGCCTTACTAAAGAGAAAAGGAAAAGTAAAATAAAAAATGACAATAATTCTTAAACATGCTTGTGACTCTATCCTGTTCAATGTGTGGGCCTTGGGCTACTATTATTTATCTCTCTAGTCTGACTCTGCAACACTAAACATCACAGATCAACATGGCTCTATATTTATAATTTATCTTATTTTATTGATTGAATTGAAAAAATCAAGAGTGATTACATGGTCTATCCTTAATTCACACAATGCTCTTAGTGCAAAAATTACAAATATATTTTTGAAAAAAATATTTTTGTTAGATGAACACTATATTTAAATATGTTGGAAGATGGGCTATAATAATTTTAGAATAAATTCAAATGTCAATACCCATGATTATGCTTATTATTTTTATTTCATATATTATACTAATACATAGGATGATCTATATGAGAAATAATTGAACATGTCCATGTGTTGTAATCATTAAATATGTTATGTTGCATTGAATCTATACTACATTTGTTACTAATTTTGAGTTTTCATGTACAGGCTTATTATTTAATGTCATATAGTGCGTCTTCTCTTTTTTGAATTTGTGGGCAGAAAGTCTAATTTGACGTGCTCTCTTAGACTAAGTTACCTTAAATGTACAATGAATAACAAACAAAATAGGTTATGGATCAGGCTTTCTGAATGAACTTTTAATTATATATCTTGCATTTTTAGAATCAAACTTAATAATGTAGTTCTAGTTTTATATAAATATATATTAGGATTCCTTCATCTCAACTTTTTTCTTTGTAATTTTTGTCACTAATAAAGTTACAGACACATGTACTTTATAAATCATCCCTTGAGCTAATTCTAATAATCCACCATTCATGGGAAGTAGGAGTTAGCTATTATAAAATTAGTATATATACAATATTATACAAGAGGAAATGCATCTGTGTTGTTTGTACCGATGTTTCTCAAAGGAGATTTCCCTTTGAGGCCAATGATATTGTAATACAATTATATTGTATTTTTAATACAAGATTATTTTTTGGTTCATTTGTAATATTATCTCTATGTATTTTCAATATTTTTCTAATTTATTGTAGGAAGGATAATAACCTTTGGTATCAACAATCTTTCCAGGGTCATTTTCCATAGCAATTTTAGTGGTTTTGGGATTTCCATGACTTTCCACCATATAGTCTCACCTTGACCAATTAAAATATGCATAAACTAGGAACCAAGTGGCATGACTAATATTTTTCACCCCAAAAATACCTAATCTTTTTCCATCTCTTTTTTAGGATACAAAATGTGTTCGAATAGTTTTAAAACTAACATGAAGTTATTATAATGGGCTAAATAGTTATCGAATTCACCTAATTCCATAGAGTGAAAGGTTAGATCCTGATAAGCAATCCATTAGACAATACTATACATGCACTTATGCTTTTACGTACCTTCATGTATATCAAAATACCCCCTAGTAATTTTCACAGCTTAGCCATGGGATATTTTGGTTGTATTTTACTAGTGGTGCACTAGTAAGTGGTTAAATTTGAGAAGTTACTCAAAACTAACCTCAGAGATGATATAATGGGCTATGGAAAGGTTTATCATCTATATTTAGAGTTTTGAAACATTGAGCTAATATTATTTATGAATGGGATAAGTTTGAATTCAATTCCATAGATTAGACATAACCTATAATAGTTTTCCCCATTTATTATGGACTCTATGTAAACTGAGCATTTTAGAGTTGACCAAAACCACCACTAGCTAATCTTCCCTAGAATATTTATAACCACAAGTAGAAAGTAATTTTCTCAGAGTCCACAACATAGTCTACATAATAATAGTGTATAGCATCACATGTTGCATCTAGGAAGAATAGAGTGGCATATTATCCTGGGTCACATCTATGTCAAGTCACAATGAGAAATTCTTCTAGCACAATCATTTTTCAAATATTGATAAATACAAAAAATTATTAAATGTCTAGAAATTTATTTTTTCACCCTTGTAAAGTTTAGACCATTGTGATCATCTCTTTGAGTTAATCATTTTAACATGTAACTTCAATAATCATTTTTAGATATGTTGGGACCCCTCTAGATAATGGTTGTTACCCATTAAATAACTTAGGGCATGGTGTAAAACATTAATGAAATCCAAGTTGAGTTCTAATCTCGACTTGAATACAAAATATATGAGTTACATGATCGACGAAATAGCCTCAAATCACAAAATGTATCACTCGTAAACATACTCAATGAAGATATGCATTATGAAGGTAGATTTTCATCAAGAAGCACGTCATGTGGCCCTAAATTTGAATTTATAAAATTTGATGGTACAAAACCTACTATATTAATTTATCATGATGAATAGTATTTTACCTTACACAATTCATTGGCATAGACAAGGCACCGATCACCTCATTTCACTTAGATAATCACATTGTCCAATGGTATAAAAAATCCCATCAGGGACCAACTTGGGATGTATTTTTCAAACTTATGATAGTTTTGTTTGGTTCCAATGTTTATGATTATTTCATAGGAGCCTTGAAGAATATTCAAAAAATTGAATTAGTGTACAAGTACCAATCTGAATTTGAGAAATTAGGAAAGTAAATTGAACCATTAACTTATGAGTATTTCAAGATTTGTTTCATTAATGGAATCAAGGATATTATTTATCTAGAGTAAAAATGTTTAAAACTCAAAGCATGATGAAAGCCTTGGGGTTGGCCAAGTTTTCTAAACATAAGATCACATCCCAACATTGCTCTTATAACTTTGTCCACTCTAAAAATTCTACATCACAATGACTCATCAAAAACCCTTATCTAAATAAAGATAATATTAAATACCTTACAAAGGAAAAAATGTACACTCATTGTGAAAAGCACATATGTTACAAATGTGATGAAAAATTCACCCGAACCCATAAATACATTGAATAAAAGTTGTATTTTTCTTGAATTGGAGTCACCTATGGATACTGAGGAATGGTAAGATGATCAAAATTATTCTAAGGAGGAAATTGAAGTTGAATAACCTATCATCATTGAATTACATCAATTTTTTTTATATACATGCCTTAGCATGGGTATCCACTCCCAAAAATGTGAGAGTAAAGGGGAAGTTTAAGAAAAACCCTTGACCATTCTCATTGATTATATTAACACTCATAATTTCATTGATCCAAGGTTAGCCAAACATGTCGACTACTTCATGAACCCTTACTCTAATATCTAAGTTATGATTTATAATGGAGAAATATTATCTTATAAAATAAAATTTCATAATGTTCATATTACTATAGGGGACTATAACCTCAAATTAGGCATGTTTGTTTTTCCCTAAGGAGGATGAAATGTGCTCCTTGTGTATCAATGGTTGTGTACTATTTGATAAATTATGTGGGACTTCTCATAACTATGGATGCACTTATCATATAATGGTTCACAATACGCATTAAAAGGTGTCTTACCATTATCCACCTGTGTGATTATCTCCCATTGTATGGATAAGCTTCTCAAGAAAGGAACACATTGAATCATTTCTCAACTTTGATTTATTTATCTCAAATCATCTCCTCATTACAACCATCCTACCAACTTTAAAAATGTTTTGGTCAAGCATGCATTAGTATATGAGGAACCAAATGGCTTGTCACCT
Organism: Torreya grandis; assembly: GCA_037957365.1. Lineage (NCBI taxonomy): Eukaryota > Viridiplantae > Streptophyta > Pinopsida > Cupressales > Taxaceae > Torreya > Torreya grandis. The sequence goes on along the minus strand of JARHVA010000225.1, from coordinate 4,006,047 downwards.
CATCAAATAAAATACCATCACATTCAACTCCTTCTGGCTATTTAAACTCAACATTTGGCCATACTACTACCCTTTTCTCTAGAAGAAAAAATTAGAAATGTGATTCATGACCTACTTCAAGCATGTGTAATTCAACTGAGCACAAGACCATAATCTTCCTCAATTTTTATAGTTCATAAAAAATATGGATCTTGGTGACTCTCCATTGATTTATGTGAGCTAAATAACCTCACTATTAAAGATAAATTTATTTTTCTAGTGATCGATGAACTTCATGGTGATAACTTATTTTACAAATTAGATATATGATACTGCTATCACCATATCCATATTAGGAATGAATATATTAACAAAAATGATTTTTCATATGCATTATGACTAGTATGAATTCTTGGTCATGCCATTTGGGTTTAGCAATTGCACTTCTACATTTCAAGGCTTGAAGAATCAAATATTTCACTTTTTGTTGTAAAAATTCATCTTGATATTTATTTATAAAAATTAATTTAAAAATAAACTTTGGAAGACCATCTAAAACACCCAAAACATTTGATAAGTTATTGTAGATCATTAGTTATGCATAAAAAAGACTAACATTTCTTTTAGTTAGTACGAGGTTGAGTAACCAGGCCATGTTGTTTCATTATTAGCCATTTGAGTTAACCTTAAAAAAAATTAGGCCATGAAGAACTAGCCTAAACACATGACATGTCAAATCATTCATGGATTCCTTGGCTAACAACCACAAAATTTTTAAATATTATGGAATTTTTTTTGCACCATTGTTCACCATGCTTAAACAAGCTCATTTTTTTGTCCACCACAACTAAACAAGTTTTTTGTATATTCAAGTAGGTTATGTGTATACACTTATTTTGTTAATACCATATTTATCTAATACATCCATCATTAAAAGTGATGCTTATGGTAATGGACTTGGTGTGGTCATCATGCAAGATAAATAAACCATCACCTTTACCAAAAAATATCTCACTAGGCCCAATTTGGCACAATCAAAATATGATAAAGGAATTATGGTTATCCTCTATGTAGTCTATAAGTAAAATCTATACATAGTGGGCCAAATTTTTTATATGAAAATTGAGCATAAAAGCCTCACAAAATTATCTAAAAAATGAGTCTCTTCTCCAAATTAACAAAAAGGATTTTCGAAACTAATGGGGTATGATTATGAGAACAATTAAAGAAAACACAAGGAAAATTTGGTCATCGATGAACTATAATGTTAGTACAAATAACATGCATGAATGTTTAACTTATTCATTCTCATTTTCAAATGGATGTATGGTATCTATCAATAATAGCATCAAAAGAGTCACACATAATAACTATTCTAATAACTTTTTGTTTACCTTACATTTATACTTAACTATACTTGGGATGGCCTATCCTTGTGATATAATGACCTCAATATCTTAATTTTTAGATGGAGGTTCCAAAAAACTACTTTTCATGAGTTACATGCCTCAAATTTTGCAGGTCATTCAGGTTTTTTAAAAGCCTATGAACAAGTTTGAAACACTTTCTTTTATCTAGGTATTAAGAAATATATTGTTTTATAAATTTTTAAAAATATAAATTTATTGCCTAACTCAATAAACTGCTATGTGAAATCATAATATTATAAATATGCAATAAATGACACAAATTAATTTAAAACTTAATATATTATGAAAGATGCTAAAATAAGAAATAAATTACCTAGTTGTAAATTCAACCATGTAGGACTGAGACATAAACTAGAAAATTGATTGTGTGATTGGGTTGGCTAACTGTGAATTAAGAACAATGTTTCAATTACTCTATAGTTAAGGCTACTAGAATAAAATAGGGATATGATGCAATGGTTTCCTTAGGGATTATTGATGTTTTGTATGGTTTTATTCTTTGTGATTGATATGATAGGTTCACTTTACCCATGTGTTTCATTTAACTATGTGGGAGCTCTCAATCCATTTAAAAAAACCCATGTGTCATAGTCTTCACTTATAACCCTAGCTCAATAGACCACAAATGATAAATGGAATAAAACATAAAAAAGTGTTAGCAGTTGAAGTTGTGCTAGACCTAAACACCCCATGTGTTAAGTGATGCTTATATACCAATACTCTAAAGAGGGATTAAAATCCATGTAGTTCTCCCATGCTATGGTGGTGTGTGTGAGAGACTGGTGTAATTTTAAATGATTGTGAAACTTTAGTGTGATTAAGTGATTCAACCATGACTTGTGATCTTGGAGGTGTGATATAACTTTAGCTTAAGGCTACTAGGAATATATGTACTTAGAATATGGAGAAAGAGGGAATTTGCTCTAAACTTGAACTTATAATTATGGTGATTTTTAATGAGTGAGCCTCTTGTGTGAAAAATGATTTGAAATTATGGATTTATAGTGATCAATTAAGAATTCATTTGAATATGAAGTGCTAAACTTGTGGGAAGACCTATTACATGAATTTGAATTTGAAAAACTATCCATTATTTGGGTGGAGGATGTGGATGATGGAATATGACAAGACTAGGGAGAGGGATAGTCTAAATGACATGTTCTTTTATGAGGAGAAAAGATAGATAAGTTAAGAGTATGGATCAGTCAAGGGATAAGATCAATAAAGTTTGAATGAGGAATAGAGACATTTTGAGATCATTAGTTTCTTTTAGGAATGGGTCATCTACATAGAAAGTGAAGGAAGGGCGGTTAAAGATTGTGGAATGAGGCATGAGCTAAGTTAATATAAGGAGTGGTCAAAAGTACATTATTTCAACTCAAATGTTAATTTATATTTATACATCATCCCCATGCCCCACTCCCACCCCAATTATAATAATGAAGCAAATGAAAAGTGGTAGAGTAAAATAAAAATGTGTACCTAAATGTACCTATGAAGAATAGTGTTGAATGTATGTCACACCATTGAAATTTACATCACATAGAACCTATAATGAAACATGTATAAAATCAGTCCTTACTTGAGATGAAAATAAAACTTATCAATCTAATAACAAATAATAAATATACCTAATTTGGTATGTGAACTATTATGTTTTACGGTGAAAAAAGATAATGACTACAGAGGGTAAGATCCTTGTATATTTATTCTTTGTTGATGAATTTGGATTGGATGAATCCTCATTGATAGGTAAGTGTGCTTGAATCCATCTTTGCATTACCAAAGTGGTGAAGTAGTTTGAAATCCCTGTGTGAATCCTAATGGATTGTTTTGGTGCAAAAAATTGTGTAAAATGGTGAACCAAGAGCTAAAAGTGGAATACGATTCATTTTTGGTGAAAAAATTATCACAAAATTGGTGGAAAATATAGTATGATTTAAGTTTGGTGTATATAACATAGATAATGACAAATATTGCCACTTCATCTATGAAACTAGTGTAAAACATCGAGCAATGAGGTGGTCAAGTGTCACACACATGCTCCCAATCTGATATCTAGGTTTATATGGATTATAAAATTGAATAATATAATGTAATTATCTAAATAAAAAAAATTATGATAAATTATAACACATGCCACACATGATGCCCTCAAAATGAACAAAAATGAGATAAACTTAAGTATTTTTATTAAAATTGAATCTATATACCTATTGAAAAATGCCTAGTACTACTTTTGATTCTAAGAATTTCCAAAAAATGACTAATTTTTGCCTGCTCAGACAACAACCAGCTATTTTGGACATGGCCAACCTATGCCCTTATCTAAATGGAAAGTTGTCTAAAATTGATTTATGGGTTCTTTTGAAGTATGAATTTTGATCAAGTATGTAAAACCTACAAAATTATGTCTATGTACTATATTTTAAGAGCTTAATATTTAAGACAAGCCACTATGTATGCTCCCTATTTTGAGGTGAGTTGTGTATAATAACTTAAATTAAAAAAAAAATATGTGAGAGATGTTATGACAAGATGTAAATTTGAATAGTAATGATAACATCGACGAGAATGGAATCATAACATGTAAAATGAGCAAAACATTGTATTATGAGATGCATGTGGAAACAAGAATAAATAGTGACATTATCAAGATAGATGTTATTAATGAAGCATGCAAATAAGTGATTAAAATTGAGTATTGAAAGTTGAATAAAAATACCCATGGAGGGATTCATGATATTGATCATGGCATCAAGAAATAAGGAATGTTAACAAAGTTAATTTTAAGAGGCCCTAGTAGAAAACCTATTAAAATTATTTGGTGAATCTATAAAATTTTGATTCACACCTATGGAAAAAACTATATGGGTGATGGTAAATCCATCAAGATTGGAAAGGAGTGCAATCAAAAAAAATTCTTGAATATTCATTTTTTCCATACAATTTTTTAGATGCACTAAAAGATAGACATTGAACAAAACCAATTAAAGACTATACTGAATGGTTCTATCGAATGAATGCATCGAATGGTGCAAGCCAAATGATGGGCATTAAATGGGGTATGCTAAATGTTAGGTGTTGAATGATGGTCTACTAAATGGTAACTACAAAATATTTCTTGTAAAATGGCAATGTTAAATGGTAGATGTCAGATAATGATGTTGAATGACTAGCCTAAATAGAGGTGCCAAACAGTGGGGTCAACTTGTGGTGTCAAATAGTGGCACCAAATGATGAGGTCTAATGTTGCTCTTAAGAGTGTTATTTAGTGCTATCAATTATCTCATGTAACTGGTATGTTGTCTAGTTGCTCGGTCTCCAACCTCAACCTATAAATACCCACCCTTTACCCTCATTTTAAACATTTTATAGAATAGTTTTATCTTCTGCCCTTTGCCCCACCCAAAACAATTCCTCTACACATGTAGTAGCTAACCAATGATGGAAAGAAAAATAGATTTTTAAGAAATTATTATGCCCAGACATTTTGAAGTTGGTACAACAACTCGATACCTACAATGATTGGATTTTGAAATGCAACTTTTGTGGCTTTCTCTACATGCCCTAGTATGAAATAGACCATGGGCTACTCAAATTACTAATGTCTTCCTATGACCCTAGTCATAAGAGGCTCACTGTGAACATCAACTCTAGAGTGATTAGCTTTATTACCTCACTAGAAGAGATTCATAATTTGATAGGTCTTCTATTCCACAATGCTAACCCTATGACTCCAAAATAAATGTTGATAAATGATGATAAATATTTGGATTATTTAGATTGCATATCGGTTAAATTGGTATGAAAATTTGTTTTTAATATTTAAAATTTAACTTTTGATATGTAAATTTATTTTTAATATTGAAAATTCAACTTTTCATTCCTAATTTTTCACTTTTGTTTCAGATAGTCACAAGAGGGGCCTCCATGTGGATGATGTTTCTAACCCATTTATTAAATCAATGGTTTATTTTTTTCTCATGAGAATAGAAGACTAATAGATATTCCCTATTGGATAGTTATTTATATTCTTCATACTCTTTCTAGTTTGAGATATGATTGGTGCACTTTTATTTCTTCTAAGATTAGGTTATAATTAAAATATGCTTGTGCCAATCCCACTTCCATAGTTTCTTATTCAAATTTTATTCTGGCCTTGTACTATGAGGCCTTATATGACCTCCAAAAAACTATGATTCCAACTCTGCTACATCCAAAGATGAGGACAAATGATTTGTTTGTTGATGAACAAGAGGTTATTTTACCTTTCAAATGAATCACCTAAATAAAGGATTAATATTTATTTGTTTATTGATGAACTATTACAAAATTAAGGATTAATATAATTTTGAACTTTTTTTTATTATATGTGATATTTCATGCCTTTATGAAATGAAAATAATATGCCTTGAAAGGACAACATGTATTTGAATGATCTATAGATTCTAGGTCTACATAATCATCCTTGCATTCATTTCAAATTTCAAAACATCCAAGAGTTTCTTACTCATTGTCTCCACATGCAAGTTTAGTATTTAAAACTTTCAAATGACATTTTAAATTTCAAGTGCATTATCTTATTAATTTTTTTGATTTTTACAATTGACTCAGTATTGGTTGAGGTTGCAATAGAACAATACCAAACACAACAAACCCAAATATTTCATTGCCTTCTTAACCCTCTATGCAAGGTATTTTACATTCCATGTTTTGGTTTTTTAGTTGAATATTCCTTGATTATAGATTTTTATGACTATAATTTTACCTATTATAGCAGCTCAACTACCCCCGTCACTTGAAATATGACACGTATATTTGAGGAAATATTGTCTCTAAATACAAGTACTAAACCTTTAATTTCAAATTAGTATATAGTTTTTTTTAAAAAATTTACCATTTTTTCTAATACAATTTACATTTGTAGGGCACCCTCAATCTTTAAGGAAAATTATGCCACCACCACCCTCCCACCAAATGAAATTTGCACAAGGGGGAAGACTCTTCTATTAACACAAGCACCAACACCTAGTAGAGGAACATTACAATTATCAAGTTTTGAATTCCCCACTTTCTCTATCGGAGGTATCTCAAGTGTGTAAGGATTAAGCTATTTGTAGTAAATTAATCTTGATGAGGAATATCTCAGGATTGAAATTGGAGAAGTTGGTGGTGCTGATTTCAATTCACATGATTTTATTCAGGGTGCATATGTTCTTGTAACTGCTCAAGAGGAACCTTGTACCTCTTCACCCTAACTAATGTTGACTTGTCTGACAATGCCATTACATATTTTCCATTAAGTAATTTATTATCATAAATTATTATTTTAAGGCTTAAGGGGATTTATTTATGAGTTAAAAAATGTATTAGTTTGGGAGTTTTGGGCAAATGCATTAATTAAAGAAATAAATGTTTGTTATCACAATCACTCCCAATGAGAAAATTTGTTTTCACTAGTACAACATGAACCAACAAATATTGATGCTTTATTTGCTCAACATAAATATAGTTTTGTTAATATTTATAAAAAATTATAATGATAATGTGTTAAGTATTATGCTAAACATGTTAGAGAATTTAAATGTAGAAGCCCAATCATACTTTAACAAATGGGCAAAAGACATAAACCTTATTGTTATTGCAAATGCCAAGAAGGAAAAATCTTTGGTAATGTATCTTCATTTTTATCAAATTTCATGTCATATTTATTTTAGTTTAAATCTAATTATATTTATTTTTAAATTGTAGGCAAAATATGAGAATCTAAAAAAGGAAGTCGAGGTTCTTAATGTGCATTTGAAAAATGCATAAAAAAGTTTATATTCTACCATTCAATTCAAGGAGAAGCTTGTTCTGTTGAATAAATAGAATAACACACTCTAAAAAATCATTAAGGAGAAAGGATGAGATCCTAATTCTTTATTGAAGTAGAAGATAGATGTCGATCCAAGTCTACTTTTTACAGAAGATTCTGTGAAATAAGAAAAGAAAAATCTTGTTCATATTTATTTTGTGACTGAGGATCTTGAAAGGGTAGGGATATTGAAGGATGGAATAAACGAAGTGGAAGCATGGATTATTAAGGATTTTTGTATAACTATGGATGTTGTGATTGAGAAAGTGGCTGAGCAGTGAGGGGTCTTTTTGAAAGACCAAAAATTTGATAATTTATGATGTTGTAAACTCTCTTATATTTGAAAACAATGTTATGTTTTTTTAAAAATATTTTAAATGATAATTTTAAGTTTGGATTTGTAATGATTAATTTGTTAAGTTTCGATTAGTCTTGTTTTAATGAGTAATAAGTTATGGTTCATTTATCATCTTACATGCATATTCTGTGTTGATTTAGTTCAATTAACATGGTGATGTGGAATGTAATTATTTTTTGTGATGGATTTGGAGTTAGGCTTGAGCATGAATTTAAATTTTATGATGTAAAGTCATTATTATTAAATATGATTTTATTCAATTTATGTAGATCAAAAAAATGGTGATGTGGACTATGATTATTTTTTGTGATGGATTTGGAGTTAGGCTTGAGCATGAATTTGAATTTTATGATGTTGTAAAATCATTATTATTAAATATGGGTTTATTCAGTTGATGTAGTTCAAACAAAATGGTGATGTAGATTGAAATTATTTTTTTCTTTGGATTTGGACTGAGCATGGATTTAAATTTTATGTGATTTCATCTTGTTCAATTATTATCATTGTTTTAGATTAATTTTTTTTGTTTTGAATTTGTTCATGTTGTTCAATAGGCTTGTCATGTTCTATCGCCCTCATATTTGACTTGAAAATTCATATTTTAAAGCTAAAAGTTAAGAATAAGTTTAAAAATCTTAATATGGTACTAAAATATAAAATTTAAGTTATTTCACAAGTTATTAAAATATGTATATAATAATACAATCTTAGAAAAATAGAAAAATATTATGACCTATTTGAAATTATTAAGAACCAATTAAGTAAAAGGAAAAGTTGCATGATGAATGGAACAAATATTTCAAATGATAATACCATCAACAATTATAATTAATTTATTATTTGAAACATTTTAAAATATCAAAAATGATATGCAATTGGAATTTAAAATATGATAATTACAATCAATATACAACTGATAC